>BMAU01012293.1:257500-433332 GCA_019973935.1 Trichonephila clavipes
CACACTATATTAATAATTTTTTTCACTAGAATTGTGACTAGTATTTTTATAAAAAAAAACTGATTATAAATTATTTATGTTCATGTAAAAGTAATTGAAAAAAAAATTACAAAACGAAAAAAGTATAGGAACAAAAGTAATGCAAAAATAAAACTAACAATACATAAAACTATAGGAACAACAGTAAACATAAAATTTTTATAGAATATATATATGGCATAGTTTTGGGTGTGCTTCAAGCAAATAGGACATTTGACGCATTTATATGACGTCATTATATTTTTCTTGTAAGGACAAAAACGGTAATTCCTTCTTTTTTCATGTGGGTGCCATCTATAACTATCATACATAATTCAAAAAAGGAAAATTAAAATATTATAAAATAAATATTGTAGTTAATAAGGAACATCCATCGTAACACTAAAGCATACGTACGGAGGAATATCCGTCTGATAGATGGTGAAAGATAAGAAAAATCGTGCATACTCTGAGTTGAAAATATTGCCAAGTGCCCCTCCACGTGATCCTCTGACTGGGTAGAGTCCAACTGAAGATGTCAAGGAGCCCACCCTGAAAATCACACCACAGCGTTATCTACAGGCATCAAAACAAATCAGATCAGACTGAGAGACGGATGTTTCGGCCAGAGGGATAGATATATGAAAAAATGATGGACATTGGTAATTCTTTCTGTAACTCGGATAACATTTTAGATGGTTGAGGTAATACTAAGTTATTGGTGAAACACGTTTGTGAAATGGTAATCCATTCTATTGTATATTTTAAACACTAAACAAATATGGACGACACAGCTAAGGGGAAAAAAAGACGACTTGTATCAGGCTACATAACAAAAGGACAATAAACACGCTGGAATTTTCAAGAGTCTACGTTTTTATATGAAGTGGCAACTGAAAATTCCAAACTCATATGACTTTCGTGGACGGAGCTTGTGATTTGTTGAAGGATATCAGACGATGATTTTTATGTAAGCTTATTTGAAAAACGCAGAGCTATTAATTTTTAAGATACTCAGTTCCAATTAAATCCCGTCAGGCTGAGGAGCCAGTTAATTATTTACACACGAATCCCGAAGGGTCAGGACCATTACTAATTAAAAGTGGGTTAAAATGAAATAAAAGGGAACTATATTATACAAACACACCTAATATATATATATATATGCATTACTCTATAACTATATTAGGCATATTTTTATTAGACCAAGTCATAAATTTGACTAAATTTTTGTAGGATATTCTTGTTACGACTCCATTGACTTTTCTGTAATAAGACTACTGTAGACCATTAAAATGCATAAAATTGACCAAAACTACGGAAAAATGTTTTTGCTTATTTTAATACTAGATTAACCACTCTATCAAGCGCAATACATATTTTTTCGGGTTTATGCATTGTTTATTGAGTTATGAGAGAGGTAGTCATCTAAGGTCACGCCGCTTTGTTTGAATTCTAATGTCTTACAAAAGTGTCATTTGCTTTGACAGTTAGAATTCTATTTTCTTCAGGTAAAAAGCTACACTAATTTTATTTTTAAATGTTAATTTATGAAGTTCAGGAGGATAATAATTATTTTAACTGTATCCGAAGCTAAAATTTGTATTTTATTAAACAATTTTTTAGGCGAGTATGCGTAATTCTTTAATTCGAGTTTATTCAATCTTTATATTCATTTCACTGAATTAATTTTATTTTCAAAACCATGATCAGTTTATATTTTGTTTGTTTTAAACATTATTAAACATTGATCTTATGTCAGTCAGATATAGAAAACCAAATGATCGTCCAACTAAAAGGAGAAAGAGTTTATCCACAAAAAATAACTAGAAGCAGTGGCAGAAACCATGTGAAACAATTGATGAAAAAAACACTATATATTACCGCAAGGTTAATCTTCAAGAGACGCAAAGCATTGCAAAAAGTTAGGCAAACAAATTCGAATTACTTAGCTCATCCCATTTCTTACGGCGTGATTAGTTGTCTTATAATACAAGAGAGGAAGAAGAGAAACAAAAACTTATTTCTTCATAAGTCCTAGCACGATTCTGCTCAAGTAACTAAATATGCCTAAGGCGGGCAAGGCCTTCTTTTTCTATACCCTCAAGCGATTTCTGCATGGCACAGAATCGTCTATAGACGATCCATTTCATATTACGAATACACTTGCGTGTGAATTGCGATTCAAGAGTCTCCATAGATATCATCAAAAACTCATTACGCGTGGTCACTACACGAGACTCTCTCGACGTGAATAATGTAGACGAAATCACCAAGAATACTTTGCTTTATCGTTCCCTATTATGCGAACCATAGACGGAAAATGCATTCGATTTTATTTCTCTGGAAGAGAGAGACGACACGGGGAATAAAAAAAACTGAGATAGATTCCACTCGTACAATTTCATTCATGTTGTACTGATTCCTCAACGGGATTCAGCGAATATTCTATTCTACACTGCTCGTATCATCGACGAGAGTGACCTATGGATGGGGGAGAGATTATCTTCATCTTTCCAAAAGCAGAATTCGCTTCGACAGAGTTCTTCCTTTTTTGGTATCTGCTCCATCCCCATCTTCTCAGACCTCTTGACTTTATTACTCCATTACAGATCGCAGACTACGGGAATAAATAACATAAACATGGCCACTTTTGCTCAGCATCGTTCTCAAAATAGCGATATCCAGACGAAGAGTAAGCATAAATGAAAAGCCTTTCTTGGTGTATAGTGCATCTTCTGGATATATATATATATATATATATATATATATATATATATATATATATATATATATATATGTATCATACCACGATGTTAAATAACAGAAAGATACTTTAAAATTTAGTTTATATGTTTAATGTTTGTTATTTTGAGTTGGAAATAAATGTCGATACAGGATTAGCATTTTATGTTATTTTTTACATAAAATGCTACTTTTTAATTAAAAAACAAGTAATATAAAAAGAAAATTGTAAGTCAATTCCTACTTAGATAAAAAAGAATAACTTTATTTTAGCTACTTTTTATTAAATAGTTACAATTAATATAAATATGTATATACTTATGATATAACCGCAACATTAATTGGTAATTAATTTGTATTAATTATCATTAAAATACCGTTGAGTCATTCAAACCAATCGTATATGTAAATTTCAAGTTCAACTGAAGGCTTTAAAATGTGAGGGAAAAAAAACATTTTCAAGTTTTGACACAAGTCTCCAAAATGGTCGCTAAGTCGTGAAAAATGATGCCAACGTGGCTGTATTTGTAATTCTTCGAATAATTAGTTTTAATCAGTTATTTTTTTATTAATTGTAATTAAATTATTGTATTGTCATCCTAAATAAAAATTCATGTATGTAAAATTTCAGCTCAATTGAGCGCTTTAAAATGTATTTTATTAACAATTGAAAATTCCACCAAGATAAATAAATAAATATATAGAGATTGTGAGCTAATTGTAGGAATTCAAAATAGAGACATTCTACCTGTATTTAGTGCATTTCTTTGTTTTATTATATATTTCTTCTAAAATGAAGTCTAATAAGTGGTGTGTCTTGTCTTATGCACATAAAGATATGCTTTGGTTAAAAAAAAGAAGAAAATCATATACAATCAATTGAAAATGCATGATAACACATAGTACAAATTGAAAATTCTTAAAATATGTAAAACTATAAATAATGAAAAAAAACTATATTTATGTTAAGAATTGCTGCTTAAATTACATTTTACCTAAAATAGCTTAGCAGATGTTCTACGTATTTAGTAGTATATAAAGTACATAGTAAAACTGAAGTACTGGTTTAAATGATGTTGTTTATATTTATATTGTTACGTTGATCATTGTTCGATGGTTTCATGTTATAAGTCTCAAAGAACAAAACAGTTCTTCGGGATCGATGGAAATGTATTGTCGAAAATTCAATCGTTGAGTTACAGGATACAGTACAAAAATTAATTTAGCAAATCGCAGAAGTCCTTCACAATTTTTAAGGTACTCATACACAACTATCAGTGTCTGAAATGCAAGTGTGTAAACATCATTCATAAGCACTCACTCCTTTTACTCTAGATCCGAAGTAATAACTAATTGAAGGTTGACTATTCACGATCAAAACAAGACTAACTCAGTTTAGGCGAGCGACTACTTATCTATAGGCCTCACACGACCTTTGAGGAAAATCCATTTAAACAAAAAATAGAGGCAACATAGAATATTACAAACATATTACACATCCAGATATACATTATGTACTACACTATTTAAAACATTCATTACACAGAATTCGTAAAAATATATTTATGTATTTCGCAATGTGGGAAAATCAAGAGAATAAAGAGCCAACTTTAGTTGTTTTTATAACTTGACCATAGTTTAAAATTTGGGGCCTGGAATCAATAATTCTCATGTTTTCTAGTGTAAGAACGACATCAATAAATGCCAGTAAAAACCAGTTTTATTGCACTTGTGCAGTCTTCCATACATTCTATTACTATTTCGCATTGTGTTTTGACTGTCTGAATTTAGTTTAGGGTACTACATTTTTCCCACTTCCTAATTTGTGACAGTAAATAATTAACAAATTTTGAAATAAGTGAAACCATTTACATGTAGGGAAGGATTAATAAGGATGGAATTCATGTAATTGTTATTTTAACATCTGAATAAAATACACTCATGTCCATAAATTAAGGATAATGAAGTTCAGGCAAAGAAAGAGACAGAAGCAAAACAAATTTGACTTAATTGTAAAGTCTATTTATTAAATAAAAGGTAAAGAGCAAAAAAGATGCTATATATTTGACATAAAGAATAAAAATTGTGATTTTTACTCCCTGGAGGAAATTTCAAAAAAATAACCTATTTACAAAAAACAGTATAATATGGTTAGTATGATGGATAATACGGAGTATGTCTCCCGGACGATGCAATACAGGCCTTACAACGCTTAGGCATGCTATCAAACTATCAATCTGATCTCGGGGAATATTACACCACTCTTCAAGCAATGCCCTCCGAAGTTCCGGTAGATAGGTGGGAGGGGTTGAAGAACTGCAATTCATCGGCCAAGCATATCTCACACATGCTCTATTGGATTCAAGTCCGGTGAGTATGTTGGCCAATTTCCATAGGGGTGATATCCTCCAATTGAAGGCATTGGTCTACAATGTTTGCATGGTGAGGACGGGCGTTGTGATCCATAAACAGAAATTCATTACCCATGGCACCCTGAAACAAACGTACATGTTGTTCCAGAATGACATCCCGATAGATGTGGCCTGCCATCGTTGCACTCTAAACATGCAGGTAAGTTCTAGAACCAAAGAATAATTCCTCCCCAAACGAGCCATCCTGCACCACCGTAACGGTGTCGTTCAATGGTGTTCTCTTGGTGGTAACGGGTACCTGGCACTCTCCATATTAAAGTCCGGTGAGAATCAGACTGCAAACTAAACCTGGACTCGTCGGAAAACATCACACAAGACCACTGTTGCGGTGTCCTCAATGCATGCTCTCTACTCCGGGTTAATCGCAGGCGACAGTTTGTTGCGGTAAGTGGAACACATCTTTCAGGCCTACGAGCATATAGACCAATGTGCTGAAGCGTCTGTACATGGTCTTCCTTGATACTGTCGTAACGGTAGCTGAAGAGAGCTGACGAGACAGGTCTGATGCTGTGCTCCATCTGTTTCTTTTGGTAGTAATTGCCAAATACTGGTCCTCATTCGGCGTTGTAACTCGGGGGCGACCTGTGCTATAACATCAACTCTCATTACCATCGTCTTGAAATCGTTGCCAAAGCCTGGAGATGACACTCTGGGCGATTCCATGTTTCTTGGATACTTCCAGCTGGGTACGTTCACATTCCAGTCATCCAATAATTCTAGCACGTAAAAAATCATCCAAATGCTTCCTTTGTGCCATAACTATGCGGTTATTGCACTGAATGGCTTTCAAAGCCCTTGTGAACAAGTTTACTTCCTTGACACCATTCCTTATATACTCCTCTCTCACACTCTCGTCATTGTGACGTACGATCCGCACCATCTGGTGGTCTCCTGTAATTAGCATATTCTTCTTCAAGATGTGTGTGATAATTCTACAGGTGAATTTTTTATTTTAGAGTTCAATTTCTGTGTGATTCTGAGTTATCCTTAATTTATGGACATGAGTGTAGTTTTGCACACTTGAATGAACTCAAAAGAAACAAAACTAAGTGCTAATTTTTTGGTACATTTAAATTATGTATGAAAACATTCATTGTGTAAAAAAAAAAAAAAAAGTAAAATGACATATTTACTTATATATAATATACAGTTTTGAAAAAAAATCATCCAATTAGTCTGAGAATTTTATATATCCATTTCCATTTAAATAGATACGTCTTAAATTAAACAATATAGAAAATAATAAAGCGCCAACAATACTAATATACGTTCATTTTAATTTCCATTCATTACCATTAAATGTAAGAAGATGAAAGTCATGTGAAAATTTCTGTTTTTTATTTATTCCTCCCTTTTTATTCCTACTTCAATAATTTCTTATTACACTTCAAGCATTTCAGTACATTTATATACGCACTAGCTATTATGAGCCTGTTTTTCTGAGTATTACACGACGCAGAAAGACTATGCATTTTTGGGGGTTATTGTAATCAAAATCCTAACATTAAGCCTTCGATTGTATTGAAAAATATTCTTCAGCTCTTGCTTTATGATTTAAAAAGAGCATTACTTGAACTTGGAAAACAGGAGTGCATTTATTTTTTTCGCCTTTGTAAACCCCAAACCAACTCCCCACCTTGGGATTCGATATCCAAAAAATTCGTTCTTAGCGGATCCCTACTCAGTAGGAGAAAAATATTTACCAGGTGTTCATTCTATAATTCTGAAAGTTTAAAAAAGGGAATTTCTTTCAAAAGAATGTCCGCGCAACCACCTTTGAGAATCTATTTCCTCACAACCCGTTCCAATTGAATCTGTACTTAACAGATGAAACATGTTTTCCAAGATTTGTGTTTGTAAGTCAATTACTTCCAAAACAGAAAATTTTTATCTATAACAGTCCTGCAACACTCCTTGAAATCCAATTTTCACAAAATCCGCCATATATATATATATATATATTCATATGAATTCAACAAAGGAAACTTTATTATAACGAATCAAGGCTATTAAAACAAAATTATTTTTTGTATCGTTAACGCCTTCGCAACACCCTTGGGGAGTCAATTTCCACAAAACATTTTTTTATTGGATTTCTACTCAACAAAATAAACGTTCTTACCAACGTTCAAATCAGTAGACCGAATAATTCAAAAGCGAGAAATTTTGTATAACGCCCTACAATCCCGTTTAGGTGTCGATTTTCGAGAAACTCGTTCTAAGTGGATATATATTATTTAAAAGGATAGATCCTGTATAACTCCAAGATCTCATGTCTAATGGTTCCTGAGATTTTGCGATGAGTGAGTGAGTGAGTGAGTGAATGAGTGAGTGAGTGAGTGAGTGAATGAATGAATGAATGAATGAATGAAAAAGTGAGTGAGTTAATGAGTGAATGAGTAAATGAGTGAATGAATGAGTCAATGAGTCAATGAGTGAGTGAATGAGTGTGTGAGTGAGTAAATGAGTACATGAGTGTGTGAATGAGTGCATGAGTATGTAAATGAGTGTGTGAATGATTGAGTGAGTCAGTGAGTGAATGAGTGTGTGAGTGAAACAATGCCTGAATGAGTCAGGAAGTGAAACAATAAATAAATAAGTGAGTTAGTCAATGAGTGAATGAGTAAAGTGAACGCGTGCGGGAGTCATTTTTCTCTCGAATTGTATGAACGCATTACGCTTCAGTTTATTACTCATATTAGTAAATTTTAGTATTTATAAATTTCGAGCGATTTTAGCATCTTTATACTAATTTGTGCTCAAAAGGTTATTTCATTTCTGATTTATAGCATTAATAAAGTATTACAAAAAAATTCTAATCAAAGTAAAAATTTTACTTTTTTTTTGCATGCTGCTAAGAATATAAAATACAATACGTAGAACGAAATATGTTTAAAAATTGTAACTGACTCCGTATATGTATATGTGATCAAAATATCACCCGCAATACAAAATCCGTAATGCACGCAATATATACCTACCATTTCAGGCACACGTAATACAGTGGTTGAAACTGGATATTTTTCTCTTCCTACATTTTATGAATTCCAACACTATTTACTCCATGCAATATAAAGCGAAAAAACTTCCAGAAAACGTATATTACAGACCAGAATTTCATTACATGCTATATATTTTTATACTGAACAATAGCACATGGAAGACATATTTCGCTGAATGATAGGTTTCAAAATTCTTCTCTAGAATTGATACTATATTTTTATTGAAATCCAATGCATTGCGCATATGAAATGCCAAATATGAATGCAGCGATGAACTTCGATAACAAGTCATGAAGTATGTTCTTACAGAATTCATTATTGAAAGTTATGGAATCATAAAAAAAGTAGAGAGAAATATATTTGGGATGGGGTATTTTTATATCTTATACTTAGAAGAATGACAAAATCTAGGTATACTTTAAAAAAAAACATTTTGCTTTGAAAGAAAACGTATTGATTCTAAGATTGTCATCACATATGTCAGAGTTTGGGTTGCGATTCAGAGTTTCTTTTTCAGATAAGTAAATCTTACTTATCAATGCTTATAATTCGATATTATTTTCGCTCTCATTAATTTTTGTAAATTAAAGTGTTAGTATATTAAGATTAGAGATTAAATATAAGCTGTAGTGTGTGTGTAAGTTTTACAATGCCTCTTGATGTATATTCTCACCATACTAACACAGAGCTTTGGTTCCTTTTAAGATCATAGGTATTTATTTTGTTGTTTAATGTAAAAATCACAAATGTAGTTGAGAAGCTTACAAGATTACCAGGTACCTACACTGTGGGCCATGACAGTTTATACACCATAAATAATGGGTGAATCAAACACTCAGAAGCTTAGCATGTAATGTCAATTGAGTGGCAGAGAAAAGAGAAACGCCATGTCAAGAACTGAAAAAAATATCTCTACATGACATGTTTCTCGTTCAGGAATCCCTTTGAATTATGATTCTTTGTTAGAAAATCGTTTAAATCCTTGTGACAGAAAGATAAATGACCATTAGGATGTGTCAGAATTCGAGAGTGTTAGGCTTACGACCTCCTTAAGGTATCTGAACACGATGAAAATGACCACAAATTCAGTCAATATAGATATTTTTTTAATGAATAGAGCTGTATTTTGGCTTTACAAAACATTCTTTGTTTTGTTTCTACGCTATCTGGAGATCAGACTACAAAAAATTTAATAAAGTTAGAAAACCGCAAGTGGATCTTTGATCTACCAGCGAGAGAGTGAATATTAACGTCGCACTGTTCAGCTACACGAGGGCTTTTGGCGACAGACCACGCAATTTTGAACCATGGTCAAGCGACGTGGATGACACTTGAGCTGGCACCACCCTCTTCTAACTAACACACCAACGGGAGGACGTTTCAGCTCTCGACAGATTTAACGTGCATCGCTGCCGTACACGGCGGGTCTTAAGTGATACTGGGCTCGAACTCCTGACATGCCTGCCATGATCCGATACCTTGACCACTGGGCTACAACAGTCCTTTGATCTACCAGAAGTGGAGATTTAAATTGTTCAAATTCTATCACGGTGAGTCTGATAACTCAAAACATTACAAATGTATTTCTATAAGACGTTATGAAACTAATATTTATGTCATTTTCTAGAGAATGCAGATAAATATTCCGTATTGTATTAATACTTTTTGAGTTAGGGTCTGTTATTTAAATAATGGTTTCATAAAGAATGTTACTTTTCTTATAATGTTTACTTTATCGGCTCTAAAACTTTCAAATTTAACAAAACATTAAAATTTTATTACATTCTCTAGACAAATGCATCTAGATTGTTTTGGTAATACTTTTAGTATAATATAAGTTTATTACTTTTTCTCTAATTGTTTCGAAGTTTTTAAAAAAATATATTGCTAAAAATTCATAAATAATTGTGCTTTTTTGGAAATTTAGGCAATTTTTTTAAAAATATTGTTGGTTAAATATTAGTATTTATTGGTGTTGAGTCCTAAAAAAGCATTTATAATGTTAAAATATGTTATTTTGTCAAAAAGTACTCCAAATGTGTTCGGATACCTTAAAGAGTGTGGTTTTTTCTTCTGCGATATATATATATCTATATATATATACACTCTGTCGCAAAAAAATATATGCACCCAGAAGAAATCAAGCTACAATCACGAAACTCGGCAAGAATGTAGTCTGGTAAGAGATATGCAAATGATTAAAATTTCGAAGCCAATGAGACAAGGCTAAGTGTGCTATGCGCATATTAGTTGCGCAACTGGGAGAGTTTAAAAGCATGAGTACGAGCGCCGTACGGCTATCCAAACGAATCTGATGACTTTGATAGACGATATTGAGACTTAGGATGCCTCTAAGACGTAACCGGCGGCAGTACGAGCAGCTGACGGACTTTGATAGGGGCCGTATAATAGGCCTCAGAGAAGCAGGTTGGTCGAATAGACGTATCGGCCGCCACCTCGGTCGGAGCGATATGGTAGTTGCTCGGTGTTGGCAACAGTGGATCACAGAAGGTAGAGTGTACCGTCGCGGAGGGTCAGGACGTCCCAGGAACACAAATGATCGCAAGGATCGTGCAATCAGAAGAGTGGCCACTTCGGCACCAACAACGTCGCTAGCATCGATTCAACGCCACTTACCTCCTTCCAGACATCCAGTGCCATCAAGAGAAACCATAAGGAGACGACTGACCGAAGTTGGCTTGAGGAGCCAACGTCCGCTAAGACGCTTACCACTGACCCTTCACATCATAGGCAGTGTCGACTGGATTTTTGCCGACCTCGGCAACTTGGAGTGTGACAGACTTGAGACGTGTCATCTTCAGTGATGAATCCTGATTCAGTCAGTGCTGATGACCACCGCACACGTGTCTGGAGTGCGCACCGGCCAGCGGTCCGATCCGGCATTTATTGTCGAGCGGCATACAGCAATTTCACAAGGTGTGACAGTGTGGGGAGCAATTTCTTGGGACACACGATCATCTTTAGTGCTCCTTCAAGGCACTTTGATAGCTCGCAGATACGTGGACGATATTTTAACGCCGATTGTGCTACCCATGCTATCAAGTCGCCCAGGTGCCATTTATCAACAGGATAATGCTCGTCCACATACTGCGCGACTCTCCCAACAATGTCTTCAAGGATATGACGTCCTACCATGGCCTGCCGGGTCACCAGATCTTTCGCCAATAGAGCATGTCTGGACGCGCTGGGAAGGCAACTGCAGCCGTCCCGAGATACAGGAGAATTAACTGCGCAGATGCAAAGACTATGGCAGGATCTTCCACAGGGGGCCATAAGTGATCTAATTGAATCGATGCCACGCCGAATTTCGGCTTGTATAGCTGCCAGAGGTGGCTTTACTACTTACTGATTTTTAATCTTTTGCAAGCTGTAACCGCTTAATAAAATGATATTTTGTTCTGAATTTTTAATCATTTGTTTATTTTCATATACACTACATGCATACCACATTTCGTGAATGTAGCTCAATTTCTTCTGGGTGTTTTTTTTGCGACAGAGTGTATATATATATATATATATATATATATATATATATATATATATATATATATATATATATATATATATATATATATTGCAGCTGGTACTATTCGAAATCCAACGACTACGATTAAAAAATAAAATCGATGGTTTCAGAAATACCAAGATGAATGTCATAAGGTATCCCACTAGTAATGCTCGAGTGGAGAGATATGTTGTCAAGTTTGAAATTTGGATCATAAAGCAATACCTCGGATCTTGAGTCAAGAAGGGGGAAGGAGGGCACTGCAACAAGTATCCTTACGGACAGTTTGATGGGATATGACACAGCATATAGCTGTCTCCAAGATGGCAATTATTGTTAATTGCACTGTCTATACAGCATAGATATTCACGGTGATAGCGCGCTTAACCACAAAACCGGTTAACCCTTTATCTACCGACGGTACTGATAAGTACCACTCACTTTAAAATTGCATAGAATAACAACTTTTACGAATACTGTGACGATACTTAGCAGAAATATTTTTTTTAAATTCACTCTTCCAAGATACAGGACCATTTGGGTCCTATGGTGAGTATTTTAGTGGGGAAAGCGAATAGTTTTACAGCAGAAATTGCGTTTTCAGCTGACGGCGTTTTCAGCGCATTGCAAAGATTGTCATTTTTGTTTCGAAAATATAGTTAATGTTAAAAGGTAAGTGCCTTATTATTATTTTTTGTATTTAAATGAAAATCTTAGAAAACGATTTGCCTATTTATTTTAAGGGAACAGTGTGTATAATTAATTTTAAAGTTGAATATCTTTAGTTAATTAATTAGCTCTAAAGAATTAAATTGTCCAAAGTTGAGAATTTTGCTTATGAATCTTTAATTTCAATGCAGTGACCCCCAAAAAAAAAATATTGCATGGAAAAAAAACTGCAGTAAATCATATTGCGGTAGATAAAGGGTTAAGGAAGATATAACATATAATTTTTTCAGACGATTCCTAGTTCTGCACCCAGCACGATGATTAGCAATTCGTATGTGGAAGCACATAAGAGAACACATATGGCTTACTTGCTTTTGACATGGTTACACATCCCCCTCCTCCTTGTATGGCGATATGGATAGCCATTTGGTACTCCATACGAACAGTTCTTGCTCACGTCATTTAATTAACAACCATTAGTGCATTTATCTGACCTTAAGGCTGGTTGGTTTCTGTAAGAACTCGGAGACGTCTTTTTTCAACTAAATAATAAAAAACCATAGTACTCTAACTTACCCAAATACAAAGATTCGTTGACCGTTTCACTTTCTCCAGATTCTCAACTACTGAATAGTTGTTCTTGAGATGCTGAGAAACTAAGCCGCCGTCATTCTCCAGCCATTTCGAGTAACTTAGCGGTATTAATTATCCAAACCTAATTCAACTCGATGCCTAATCGAAGTAGTGCCATTTTAGCAACTGTGCGTTCTAATATAGGGTACTGTACGCCCCCAAATTCCCTTCAAATAGCACTCGTACGTTTTCTTTCTTATTTGATGTACACCTCCATTAAGTAAATTTTTGTTATTTGAATTCTCATTTGGTAAAATTTAATAGATGTTATCTGAATGTAGATTATAAAATGTTGAAAGAAAAAATGGTTATCAGTATTTTAAGTCATAGTTTTTTTGTGTTTTGTTTTTTTAAAATATTTAAACTCTTTGTTTTTTAATATATACACAGTTTTATACATATGTATTTCATTTTATTATTTTTTAAGGATTACAATATCAATATTAATCTAAAACAAAGGAGAAAATTTATTCATTGGCTAAAAGAATGGAAAATAATTTTGTTCTAATTGTTTCCATTGTTAATATAATTAATAACACTTAAGCAGGAACTTTTTAATTTAAATAAGTTGCATTTATTATTCCCAAAGGAAATATGTTTAATGTTATTCTTGTCCTGTGCTTCAAATGACGTAAATAATAAGAAAAATATAATGTTTTTAACTATAAAAATACAACAAGATAGGCTATTTGTATTTTTTTCCTTTATAAGGAATCGTTATTAACTTTTTGCATAACTGGAGATTTGTATTAATAAGTGTATGTATTTGCTAGGGTTTTTTTTGCTCTATCAAAAATTAATTATCTGACATTATATATTCCCTAATGATCTCATGAGAATTAGAATTATTAAAATATTATATGTCTGTGCTATTTTTGTTTAATACAATAATTCATTTCCATCTTACTTTTGTTTGAAGACCATGCAGCTGAGGATAATAATTTTTTTTTGCTTATATTTTATTTTTACTAGTGACGATGGAGACGTAAAAATTTTAACCGAACTTCTGTTATCAGTATTTATGTTCAAATCAATGTTTGAATTTATTTTTAAACACTCAAATTTAAACTGAACACTTCTCACATACAGTAATGATACCCAAAGTTTTTAAATATTTTCTTTACTTGGATTTCAATGTCCCGATAAATGCCTTCAAATAGTTGAAAAGAACGGTTACGGCTCACTAACCTAGGCAAGTTAAATGACGGGGATACAGATGAGTGGAGATTTGAAGTAGACGGGAGAGAAATGCAAGGCATTCGGGGGTCTGATTGGTTGAAAAATAACATCGCGTATATCGAGGATACGCGAAGGCCATTCCTGATGGACCCCGAGCATGATATAGTGATGAAAAAAGACACCTGAGTTGGAATCTTATTCTACAATCTCTTAAATCCTGCCTTTGAATCTCGACATATTTAACATGGATCAGCCACTCTACATCAACACGATCTCACAAATCGACGGAAGCAATGGCATTCACGAAGTTGAGACCATGAATTCTCGAATTCAGGATAAAAATGATTTTACAGGATAAAATCTGTGAAAACATTTCTTTGCCGTATGAATGCCACATTTACAAGTTAATGGGAGAGAAACAGAATAATGTATGCTCTTGCATCTCCTGCGATGTTTGCTTGGATTCCAGTAAACTTTGCAAACTCATTCATGTAAGGCAGTGCTTCTCAAACTTTCAATATTGGCTCCCCTCTTTTCTATCAAAATTTTTATATCGCCCCCCCCCTCTTATACATTAATAATGTACTGAATGCAATAAAAATGCACTTTTTGACGCTAAAACTACAATACGTGATCTTAATTATAAACCGTACAAATTGATAACATAAGTATTAAATTTTGTACAGGTTACTTTTAAGCACAAACAAAAATAAGAAATAGTATAATTATTATGTTATTTTTCCTTTCTCTAATTTTAAAATTGGAACATATTGCAAAATGCGCTGGCAGCTTAGGAGACAATATATATATATCAGCTAAATACAGAAAAATAACTCAGAGGGTCAATTTCTAATCATAAGTATTCCTTTGAAAAACTTTGCTCTGCAAGACAAGCCCATGGAAGTCGCTAATACTTGTTAAACTTGTTCTCATTTATTATTAATTAATTAGTTATAAAATACTCTGTGCAGCACTGATACATTAAAAGTATAACGGCTGAAGTGCCTGCTCTTTGTACGAGTTCATTTATAAGAAAATAAAACATTAATGATATAAACGCTGACGAGTAAGGAGAGTAAAGCCAAGGGAAAACAAAAATGTAAAATGTGTTTTTTTAAATGATTGCTCAAATTATAATTAGTTTTAAGCGAACTGTAATTTTAAGCCTCACAGAATTAGCATTTAGAATTGATGTTAAATAATGAAAATAATACAAAATTCTGATGAAGAGAATAATTGTATTATTTTTAATATTTAAAACGAAAAGGGTTCAGCATGTTTTAACCCGGGAGCAGGCGCGCACTCGATACTAATGGTCGAGCAGGGTTATTGTGTGAGTAACCCCAATCCCTTTTTTTATAATATTTTTACAGTACACAATAAAAATCATAATTTCAGTAAATAATTTAATTAAGAGAAATTGTGCTTACCTACTTTCAAGGACTTTTCATTTTTTCTTTACTAATTTTAGAAAAAAACCAAAAAAAATGAACTAAAATATTTCAGAAGTGCGTGGCCTTAAAAAAAGACACAAATCACGAACACTTTTCGTCAACAATGCACACGAATGTTATTTGCAGCCAAAACTGTCGTATTTTGTTCAAGTTATTTCAATTTTACTGTCCTTTGATGTTCGACAAATAGCATGTTGAACTTTTGCTTGCTTGTGTGTTTTTGAAAAAAAAAGTGTGTCTTCTGATACTTATGACTTCTTATTCTAGTTGATGGGGTTCTTTTGGTAGCATTTGAAAATTTTCTTTCGTTTCATGTTAATCGCTTTCCTCAAATTTACTTAAATAAACATTATTTCAGCCGAGGTACATCCCTTTTTTATCAGTTTTAACATCCTTCAATAGAGATCAAAGATGCGTATTTCTTTATATATATATATATATATATATATATATATATATATATATATATATATATATATATATATATATATATATATATATATATATATATATGTATATGTATATGTATATGTATATATATATGTACATATACATATATATATATGTATATGAATATATATATATACTTACATATATATATATATATATATTTACTGGGATGAATTCATAAACTGGGATTTGCCAGAATAATCTGTTTATTTTTAAAATAAGAATAAATGAAATGAAGAATAACAATTAATGAATTAAGTGAACATTTAAACGTGCGCGCGTTGCCTAATTGGCTTTCATTATTTTTAAGAGTTACTACAGCTCTATCGATGTCCGTCTGTCCCTCCTGCGTTCTCAACATCTAGTCTTCTATCGCTGCATCTTCCGTCAGAGTCATTGCACTCTGCAAAGTCCTTTAAAAATTTATCTTTTCGTGCTTCAATGTCCTAATTCTGTGGGAAACCCGCGAATGTTTTTTAATTATTTTCTAGAAGATTTACAGTGAGGTTCATCATTAATAATTTTGGTCTGAAGTTGCAGTGTTGAAGCAGAGACTGTCTTTAATATCCTCGCAATAGCAGCAATTTCCTATAGGCAAACCATCATAAATAAATATCTTCAGAACAATAAAGGAATAAATTGGAATGGACTCACCGTTGATGATTTCGTCGTTGAAGCGAATCTTGATGATTAGGTCGTTGAAGCGTGGTGGTCCACCAATCTTGATTCGTCATCTTTTCTAGAGTTTTTTTTTAATTTTTTTAACTTAATTTGAGGCCGAGCCTCTAAATGTTATGTTGTTGCTGGGATGAATTCGTAAACTGGGATTTGCCAGAATAATCTGTTTATTTTTAAAATAAGAATAAGTAAAATGAAGAATAACAATTAATGAATTAAGTGAACATTTAATCACGTGCTTCGTTGCCTATTTGGCTTTCATTACCTTTTTAAGAGTTACTACAGCTCTAATGATGTCCGTCTGTCCCTCCTGCGTTCTCAACGTCTTGTCTTCTCGCACTGCCTCTTCCATCGGATTAACTACCCTCTGCTTCCCTTCGCAGCAACCTGGAAAGGGGATACTAAGGGGGATTGCAATAACGCGTAGAGCCGTCCACCTCATATATATATATATATATATATATATATATATATATATATATATATATATATATATATATATATATATTCTGGTCATTTACCAAACCGTAATAAGTCGTTGAACAAAGCAATCAAAATCACTCAGCTATTGAAAAGGGTGGAGGGGGATGCAGCATGAACACAGAAAATAATTTGGAAAAAAAGTTATCGCACCGGGAAATCAGTCAATTCAAGTACATTAAAATTGTAAAAAAAAAGTTTGTCACTCCCAAAAAGGAGGAAGATATGTGACAAATACATTTAATTTCCGTTAAGACAGTCAAACAGGAGGATAGTGTGGTCCCGGGTTAAAAGTGTATTTAATACAATATGGATGTTCTAAAAAATGGGTAGAGCGCTTTTCATTATGCTTTATATGTTTCGGAATACTCATAAAAATAAATATTGGCTAAGTAATCCTTCAAAGAGTTATCTGTGTTTTTCCAAAACTCATAAAACTATTTTACAAGGAAAAAAAGTGCAGCAGAACTAGTTTATTTACAGTTTCCCTAAATGAAAACACAAATACATAAGAACAGGGACGTAACTATGCATAACTTATATGAGTATAAGTATGTATTTTTTATTATGTGAAAAAGTATTTGTTTTACTTCATTGCAGTAAATATTTTTTTAATCTTTTATTTTCAATATGCACGCGCCCCCTCGTATGTATAACACGCCCCGCAGTGGGGCGTGCCCCACAGTTCAGAACACGATGACTTAAGATACCCGACTACGTTCGAAACCGTGATATTCAAAAAGGGCATAAATGGATAGTTTTCACAATATTTAGTGTCACTTAGATTAGAGAATACATGTATAAAATTGTTTTAAGTACATTATGACAAAAAAATTATTTAAATACAATATTTCGGGACAAAATTAACTTAGAGTGATCTTTTCTCAAAGTATTCTCCTTTTTGTAAAACATGCTTATATTAAAATAATATTTTGCCTGTATATAGCTCAAACCTCTGTACAGAGGCTTAACTATGATTTTGGAAAAATTAACATTATTTTCCGAGTTACAACCAATTCAAATACTTATCGGCGTTTTTTTTCTTAAAATTTTTCCCCTCTGTTGTCGTGAAACATGGATAAACCCACTTCTAAGTTATTTATTTCAAAAATTCTAGTTGAACCCCTGTACAGAGGTCTGAGCTATATACAGGCAAAATATTATTATAATAGAAGTATGTTCACAAAAGGAGAATAATCTGAAAATTGGTGATTTTATGCTCATTTTTTGTCAAAGTATTGTACTTAAATATTTTTTATTGTAATACTATTCTTAAAACAGTTTTATATCCATTTTCTAATCTAAGTGACAGTAAATAACATAAATATTATCCATTTATACGCTTTTGAAAAATTACGGTTCCGAACGTAGTCGTATACATTATAACATGTTTTATACTCTTTTTGTACTTGGTGTTGCAATGGAAGGCAACTCTCCCCTCTTCCGAGCAATATATAACATTTTTTCTTCTTCTCTAAATATTAGATCAGGCATATCTTTATATATAAAAATCTTCTGTGTGTGAATTTGTCATTAAACTTCTCCTAAACGGTTGGACCAATTTCGATGAATTTTTTTGTGTGTGTAAAAGTAAATTTGAAAATGGCTTAGATTCACAATTCAGTCTGATGTCGCAATTAGTTTAAAATATATTAATTAAAAACATTAAAAAATACAACTCAACATTCACCTGTATTGTTGTAACAACGCTATTGTTATAAACAAGACATAATTTTTTTTTAAATCAATTCCTACTTTGATCAACCAAGAAAACCTTTATTTTAGTTACTTTTTATTAAATAGTTGCAGCTAATATAAATATGCATGTACGTATGACAGAATCACAACATTAAGTGGTAATTAATTTTTAATAATTATCATTAAAGTATCGTATTGCCATCCAAAACAATCGTGTATATAAAATTTTCTTTCCACTGAATGCTTTATTTAACACGAGAGAAAAGAAACTTTTTCAAATTTTGACATAAGTCGCCAAAAGGGTCACTAAGTCGTCAACGTGGCTGTATTTGTGATTTATTAAATAATTAGTTTTAATCAAAATCAAATTTTATTAATTATAATTAAATTATTGTATTGACATCCAAAATAATCATGTACATTACATTTCAGCTCAATTGAGCGCTTTAAAATGTATTTTATTAACGATTGAAAATTCCACCAAGATTAATAATAAATAAACAAACAAACAAATAGAATATGCATAGAGATCGTGAATTATAGCAGGAATTGAAAAAGACGTAAGTTGGGGTCAAAAATTGATTTTCAACCAAACTGGCCAAACCCGGTCTTTATTGTTACGAAAATGCAGACCATTCACACTTTTTTGCGTTTTTAATTAATATCTTTTCAAATAATCTTTATATATGTAATTCTTCTGTGCGGGTGTATGTAACTGAACTCCTAAACGGCTGGACCGATTTTGCTGAAAGTTTTTGTCTATTCCAGTGGACTCGAGAATGGTTTAGATTTATAATTCGATTTAGAAATGTTTATTTAATTAATTTTTTATTTTTAAATTGTTGATCTTCGAATGTTTTACATGGGATACGGCAAACTGCGCTAAGATCGCAGTATAGAATATTCAAAAATCTTTTACTATAATTCAAGTTGGTTCCGACAGTTGGTGGTGTGATCATTTAAGGAAAATATTTTGTCACTTCGTGTTATTATTTTGTTGAAATTAAACGTGTGTTAATTAAATTAGTACATTCAAATGTAACTAGTGTTTGAAGAGTTTTGAAGTGTGCTTACAAAACTATACTTTCTCAAAATTTAGTGTGCAATTGAAGTGAGTATTTTACATGATTTTCTGTTAAATTTACACGTGCGTTCATAACAATTATCCTAACCTACAAATATATTTGCGTAACAATTGATTACACACATTATTAAACTTTTTTTATTTAAAATTATTTCTTGTCAGAAATAGTTTGTGTGTGTATTTCACTTCTAAGCAACCCAGAAGTATAAAACTTGGAACATAATTAAATTGTAATTACTTTTTAATACAAATTTTACTCAAAACGATCCAGATTCTTAAAGCTTATTTATAAAACTTTGGTATTTTTGAATTTAAGATGTATGTACACAGGACAAAGTTTGTCGGGTCCTCTATATATATATATATATATATATATATATATATATATATATATATATACCAGCCGTTATCCACCCGCTTCACTGGGTATTTCACGATGTTGTATATATGTATACTGTTTACATATGTATTAATTATTGATATCTAGCTTTAAGAATTCGATTGTATTGAAAAACTTATTTATAGAAGTTACACTCTCGCCCTTTGATATTAAAAGAACATAAATTATAATATCCAATTTCTATTTATATCTAAAATAGAACGAGAAAGATTTTTTTCGCTCACACTAAAGAAAAGTGCTCAACAAATTTTAAGTAAATGAGTTAAATTAAAAAAAAACGGGATTTTTCTATATCAAGCCTTAATCCCTCGCAACCCCACTCCTTTGGGGGTCCGTTTTCGCAAAAAACTTTGTAAAAGGAACTTTATTCCATGAACGGAGCTACTGCTTCTAATTTTCAAGGAGGAGGTTCTATTAGTTAAAAAGCAGAAATATTTATCTATTACGCGCCTTAATCCCCCTCAGTGACATTTGGGGATCAATTTCCACCAAAACTATTTCGTAGCGAATCTCTACACCATGAGAGAAATTCGCTTACCAAATTTCAAGATTGTACGTCTAATAGTTTAAAAACGGAAATAATTATGTATAACGCCCCTTAAGCCCCCGCAACGCCACTTAGGAAACGATTTTCACAAAACCCATCTAATAGCGGATCTCTACTCAATGAATGGAATCAGCTCACTAAATTTCGAGATTTTACGTCTAATAGTTTAAAAAAGGAATTAATTGCCTATAACTCCACTTAATACTCTACAACGCCACTTGGGAGACGATTTCCACAAAACCCATTCTTTAGGGGATCTGTACTTTATCAAAGGAATTGGCTTACCAGATTTTTCAAGACTGTACGTCTAATAGTTTAAAAATGGAAATAATTATGTATAACGCCCCTGAAGCGCCCTCAACGTCCCTTGGAGGTCGATTTTTGTAAAAATCATTATGTAGGGAATCTCTACTTTACGAAAGAAATCTGTGTACCAAATTTCACGACTGTACATCTAATAGTTAATAATGGAAATAATTATCTACAACGCCCCTTAAACCCCCTTAGCGCCCCTTGGGGTTCGAACTTTGCAAAATCCGTTCTTAGCTGACGTCTACTCCATGAAGAGAACCTACCTAGCAAATTTCAAGTCTGTAGGTTTAATAGTTTCCGGAGATATCGTGATTAGTCAGTGAGTCAGTCAGTGAGTCAGTCAGTCAGTGAGTCGCTTTTCTCCTTATATATATATATATATATATATATATATATATATATATATATATATATATATATATATATATATATATAAGTTGCAAATTTTTTGTTTTGTTATTATTATTATTATTATTTTTCTTTAAATTTTTAACATTATATCTTTTCAGTTTTTTTCTAGAGCTATTTTGAAAAATTATTTTGAAAAAAAGACTTTTTCGTATTATGCTAAAGAAAGGAGCATTATTTAAAAACATTACTTTTTTTGAAAATTATTTTCGGAGCACTTTTTAAATAATAACATATTTAAAAGGCTTTTAGGACTCAATTTTCGTATAAAATATGCAATTATAAGTGAAATTTTAGCAAAGTAAAACTTCAAAAGCATTATTTTAAAACATTCCACTTTTTTTTGCGGAATTTGAAACATTTCTGCACCACTGTATTATACAATAAGAAATATCTTAGAAATTCCGAGCTATCACGATAGAAATACATTTGTAATATTTAAAATTATATGGTTTCTGATAGCTATAATTCAAAATTCATGAATGGGAAAAAATTGTTTTTTAATTGTAGATTGATATTTTTTTTTCTATATTAAGTTTTCTAAAAATTGCGCTTTACATAAAATAGTTTTAAAATAGAAATATATATTTAACTGAAGGATAAAACTGTGTAAAAATAGATTCATTTAATAACCGTAGAGATGGAGATGCGATCAGAATTCAAAATAATAATGCTCTCATTTTGGATTGTATTTCTGATTGGCTTTGATAAGAAATAATATCATCATAATATAAGTTAATATTAGCTAGATGCCAAGAAAGGAATTCAGTGCTGAATTATTTTTACCTTAAACAAAGTTTCTCAATGAGAACAAGCACGAAATACGCGAATACCATGTTTTCAAAGCCAAAGTTTTTCAACTCCGTAAAAGAGGATCCCATTTTCTGTGGATTCATGCAGACTACAAATACTTTCTCAGATCGAAGCAGTAAGCAGCAAGCGGTGAAGATTAGAAAAATGTAAGGTTATAAAACTATTTCGAAATTTAGAACTATCTTTAAATGTATTATATTCTTTTAATCGAATATTTTTTGCATAATATATCAGTGTTATATTCTATATTTTTATATTATATATCAGTTTGGATTATATATTTTTCCAGTTGAGAGAGAGAGAGAGAGAGAGAGAAAGCATGGAATGATTTAATCATCCATGAATTATTAAATAGTTAAAGAAAAGTCATAAAACACTGCTTTTGGAGTTAGTAAGTGAAAGTCAGTACTTTATGGTACACGTTTAAACCAAGCTATGCTGCCCACAACAATTCAAATCATTTTAGAATAAGAGATATAACTCATGTAAATTAAATCGGGTCTAAAAACCTCAAAACACTAGAAAGTTGGATAATTTCCCAAGAGATAGAATCTAAATTTGAAGTGTTTATTTGCCAGAGTTTACTCTCACAAATACCCAGTACAAATGTTTGCCATTTCGCAGTTATAATTTCAGCAATTATCCTATCATTGGATGTAAATCAAAGCATCTTAATAACATGTTTCATTATTTTGTAGTTCGATTCCTCAGGGAGTATCCAAGATAATTACTCAACCATTTTGAAAAGTTTCGCTTTCCGTAAAATGAATAAACTCGATGCCTCTGGTTTCCGGTTTGGTGGGAAAGATTACAGTAATGTAATCTGTGTGTGATTTCAGCTATTGCGTATAGATGAATTGTTATGGTATTTTTCTTACGAATCTATATTGAGAAAGAAATAATTATGTGAAATGAAAATAAAATAGGACTAATGGTACATTTGTGAAATCTAAAATAATAATTCATTGAACACGTTAATTAAATCCCCAGAAGAATTTGGTACATATTTCTTATTTTCCTTAATATTTTTAAATTTAGAATAAGAAAATTCTTTAAACCTTGGAGAAGTCACGCACTAACTAACGTTAGTGGTCGCGCGGGGTAACTGTTCCCCCCCAATCCTTTTTTTATAATTATTTTTATTGTACAACATAGAAATCGTAATTCCAGTTAGTAATTTAATATATTTAGCTACCTTTAAGGATTTTTTTTAATTTTAATTTAATGATTTAAGAAAAAAATCGAATCAAACTAAACTAAGATATTTCAAATATTCGTACCTTTAACAAAGAACAGACGTTTTTCACTAACGATACAGGAATGATATTTTCAGAAAAAACTGTGATATTTAGTTCAAGTTATTGTAGATTAATGGTCCTTTGGCGATCGACAAATAGCATAGTGAGCTTCCTTGCTTGTATCTTTTTGACAAAGCGTAGTGTGTCCTGTGGTACACTTGTGGCTTTATTTCTTTCTTGATATAGTTTGTTAGGCAGCATTTGAAAACTTTTCATCGAACTCAAATGTTTCATGTTCAATTCCTTTCTCAAATTTACTTTCACTATCATAATTAATCTCCATTATTTTTTTTCATCAAGTTCTTACCATACTGAATCAGTTTCAGTTCCCTCCAATAGAAATACCCCGGATACCCATTTTCTATATACTCTTCATTTATATTTATTAATTATAATGAATGTTCTGCAATACAGCAATCAAAATCACTAGTAGTTCTTAGAATAAAAATGTTGGCTGTTTAATTGTATTGAAATTCAAAATTCTCATTCTGCTATGGTATGGGAGGTTTCAGAGAGAGATGATAGCTCAATTATCATCCTCTTCACTTTATTGTGGTTAAAAATTATAAGAGTACTGTCACCAACAGTCTTCCAGTTATTTCTCAGGTTATGATAGTGGCACTGACCTCTTTGTGTTCTTAAGTCCATTGGTTAAAATATTATTGAATCTCTTGCCTGAAAGGATCAGAATTACGATTCTACTCTCTCGTTAAAAATTATTTTCCTCATCCTGAATTAAAAAGATGTATTGGAACGGATCACACATTTCTTCACCAAACCCTTCTGATAGGATTGGATACCTTTTTTGGTTATATTGATATGAAGCTGAAAAATTATATTTTTCTTCTTCAAGAAAACGAGATTCAGTTGAATAAAATGGGAAGTAAAATTAATAAAATGCATGAAATATCTCAGTTGCGCATTTTATTCTTTCCATCTAATTTTAACTTTTCTTATTATGAACTTTCTTGATTGGCATTTACTTAATACCATTTAAAAACCTTGTATTTTAAAACAATGGATGCACATTCAAACAGGCCCATTAAAACTCGCCATATACAGAGTGTCCGGGTTTAAAGTATCCAAAAGTTAGGGCTTATTACTACGGTACTATCTGATTGTAATAAACTGTTTATCCGAGGATTCGAAACCCCTTCGAGAGTTTTTGAGTCTAGTCCGATGAGCCACCTGAGCGCACATAATTTGGAAATCGCAGGTGATAAACTTGTCACCCTCACATTATTACTAAAGCTGTGGACGCCACAACAAAAAGTGAAGTGCGTACTTTAGTTAACGGAATTTAAATCAATCACGGGTGTAGAACGGCCTGTTTAAACAGAATGGAATGCCGATCTTTCGACATCAAAAGCTATCCAGCAACAGGAAAGACTTTCAAAGGAGACGAGAACTTTGGTATCTCAAACTGGCAAGTATTCTTAAGTTTTCGTGATAGGAGGCACAGTTGATCGTGTACACGGTTCATTTTATAGGTGTCCTGATAAGTCTATTAGGCAAGCCAGTAACGACATTCAATTCCGATTCAACACCTCGCTGTATTAGGGTCACTGATTTAAACTCCATTAACCAAAGTACGAACTACACCTTTTGCTGTGACGTCCATACAACCTCACTAATAAAGTCAGTGTGTAACAAGTTGATCGTCTGCGTTTTCCGAATAATACGAACTCGTGCGGACGATCGGACTAAACCCAAAAAATCTCAGTGGAGTGTAAATTCATCGGAAAAACATTTTATTACATTTTTATGGGTAGTTCCGTGGTAATAAGGATACTTAAAGCCTGGACACCCAGTATACATAATATATAAAGGGTGTTTTTTTAGAGGTTTAGAACTTTAAATTGCAATAAAACAACGATGTATTATTCGAGAATTATTAACATGAATTATTTTTTATTCGAAAGACAATCTTGTGGCATTACATTTTAAATATGATTTCTGGCATAGGACTGCCACGGCTGGCTCGTATGTAGTCCAATCTGGACGTCCAATTTTCGATGACTTTTTCCAACATTTGTGCCGTATATCGGCAATAACACGGCGAATGTGGTTTTCAAATGGTCAAGCGTTTGTGGCTTATCCGCATAGACCAATGACTTTACATAGCCCCACAGAAAATAGTCTAGCGGTGTTAAATCACAAGATCTTGGAGGCCAATTCACAGGTCCAAAACGTGAAATTAGGCGGTCACCAAACGTGTCTTTCAATAAATCGATTGTGGCACGAGCTGTGCGACATGTTGCGCCGTCTTGTTGGAACCACAGCTCCTGGACATCATGATTGTTCAATTCAGGAATGAAACAGTTAGTAATCATGGCTCTATACCGATCACCATTGACTGTAACGTTGTGGACTTCATGGTTTTTGAAGAAGGATTCTGCCATCCAATAAAGCGCACCAAACATTCGGTTTTTCTGGATGTAACGGTGTTTCGACATACACTTGTGGATTAGCTTCACTCCAAATGCGGCAGTTTTGTTTGTTGACGTAGCCATTCAACCAGTAGTGCGCTTCATCGCTAAACAAAATTCGCTTATGAAAATCGGGAACAACGGCAATCTCGTTTTGGGCCCATTCGACGAATCTACGCCTTGCTTGATGATCGTTTTGATGAATTGCCAAACCAAACTGAGAATAAATCACTTGACAGCTGTTAAATCGGTCGCCATCTGGGAAAGTAATGCCAACTTAAACTTCTATACCTGGAAAAAAAACACTCTTTAGTAATACATTGATCAGTTAAGTCTGAGTGTAGATTTGTGACTGCTTCCAGGGACAGCATGTGTGCCCTTTTAAGTTCTAAAATCTTTATAGTTGACCTGGTACCTGAGCGTTAGGTCAATAGTATTTGTATTGTTTTGAATTGCAACATCAATAAACAATCAATAAAACCTTGTATATGACATTTATTTCTTTTTAATATTTGTTTATAAAAATATTTTTTATATTAAATGTTATCTGGGATATATTTACTCTGAGTAAAACATTTGACTGATCACAATCAATTAAAAAAGAAGTAACATAGAAAGAAAACATTAAGTCAATTCCTACTTAGATAAACGAAGAATAAGGGTCGTTAAGTCGCCAACGTGGCTGTATTTGTATTTTTTTGAATAATTACTTTTAATCAAATAGTTCTTATTAATTATAATGATATTACTGTATTGCCATCCAAAATAATCATGTATATAAAATTTCAGCTCAATTGAGTGATTTTAAATGTATTTTATTAAAGATTGAAAATTCCACCAAGATAAATAAATATATAAGGAGTGTGAGCTATAATAGTAGAAATTGAATGAAGTAACGAATATATAGTAGACAAAAAGATATATATATGTTTTTGTATATTTGGAATTCATATAATATGCAGAATATTTTGGGTATCCGGCTGATTCATTTCAACCAAAGTATGTAATTCATTTTGACAGTTTAAAAGGAAGCAATAGAACATTTAAATTTCAGGAAGTATTTTCATGTATAAATTCAATTCCTGAAACTATATCAAAAGCTTAATTCAATTCCTGAAAGCCATTCTGGGAAATGTGCATAAATAGAGCGTACATTTTCAAAGTATTTTAGAAATGTGTGAAGGTTTAGAAATAAAATGCATTTTCTAATTATTCGCTTCCAAGAATAATGCTGATGAAAACGTTCTTTGTTGTTTAACCTCTTCTCTGATTTTAACGATTAACTTGATAGATTATTCTTGGAACCTTTCCAACATACTGTGAATAGCATGCAGTTTTGATATATTCTAGTTATAAATCTCTTATTCATTGAAAATGAATTCCAAATACTAGAACGTAATGTTTCATAATAAACGTCTATTATACAATTCTCTATTTTTCTCGAATTTTCTTTCTTTTTTTTTTTTAAAATTCCTACTATTATAGTTCCCTCTCACCCTATATCTATATCAATATATATACATATATATATCTTGTTCAAATTTTCACAATTGTTAATAAAATACTTTCTATTCAACCATTCAAGTTCAAATACATTTTTTTAACTTGTAGTGTATGGCACTTGATGTTAGTACAGTTAGTTGGTTGAATTATTTAAAAAAATGAATGTCGTTCATGAAAAGGTGGTTCAAAATTACGAGAGATTATATTGAGTTACTAAAGACAGGTGGATTTTTACAATATCTGTATTGTTATAAAAATGAATGTATATATAACCTTAATTCAATCCAACACCATTCAACCTATCACCAAGACAATTAACATGTACATAAATTTTTTATTGTGGAGAAAGTTTGTGCTATCCTCTTTGTTGCAGCTCTCTACCAGTTAGCGCTACAGTTTATCAACCTCTGCACCGTTCAATCATTTGCCAAGTTGCCAACATGGTAGCCAAGAACGATGCCAATTTGGCTCCATCACCAACATTTCACTGTGTTTCCATCGAATCTCCATTATAATGTAAGGGACGGTGTTGTTTTCGAATATTACATTTTTAACATAAAATAAATACAGCAGAAAATAATATTAACGTATTACACATACAGACATATATTGTTTGCACTATTTTAAGTGTTCATTAAACAAAATTTTTAACAATGTTTAAATTTTGCTGAGCAGGGTTTGGCTTACGTTGGTGGTTTAAAAAATCAACCCGCATGAGAGTTATGGGGCGTTATAAGTTTTAAAAAAAAATCCTTTTTATCAGTTGTTAGATCGACAGACATAAATTTAACAAATATTGTTTTTTTTTTATTCAGCTGAGATATGCAAAAAGCTTTTATTTTTGTTTATTTTAAAATTCACATAAAATTAACTATTTAAAAACGTCTTTATCATTTAATTTGTATTGTGTAATTTTTTAATTCACCCTTGCGAAGAACGGGTATACTTACTAGTATAAATTAAATAAAAACCGTGTAAACTGTCTCGGTACTTCAATTAACTATTGATGAAACTATTCTTTAATTGTGATTTTAGTTTGCTTCCGTAGAGATGACTTAATTTTATGCAAATGTAAATGTCATTTCAACCCTAACATTGGAAGAGGTGAGGTTAATCATTAAATCCATGAATAGTAGAATGGGAATTGCAATTTTGAAATCGCTGTGAAATAGCAGTGAAGCTGGGAGGAGATATCAATGAAACGGTACCGAGCTATCGTGGTTCGAGAACTAGTATACGGGACTTCTACTTCCGTTAAGTCTTTTTGAATGATCTCATAAAATAGATTAAGGATTAGGATTTAAGAGAGAAAGATTGCTCCCAAGTTTAAGCAATAGAGTTCTAAATCATTCATAAGGTGTTGAAGCTAAAATAGATGTATTTGTTTTTAAGATCATGCCTGTTTCTTCTCCGAACACTTCCTACACCTGCGACCTCCGGGTCGCAACAACTGATGTTCAAAAATTTATTTTAACCATTTCACTATTCCCATAGCTTTGCATTTAAAAATAACATTACTCGAAGTTTACTTTAGAGACTCATAACAATGCACTATGTGTAACAGTTTTATTACATTTTTTCCAGACGTTTAAAGGAATAATTTCTGAAAGAAGGGGAAAGGGTAATGTGAGCATTTATCAAACATCTTTTAGAACGACGTAGCTGATTTAGTAATATCGAAAATGTTGAAGCACTTCAGCAAACATTTTATTTCAATACTTTCTAGTATACATGGAATTTTCCGTATTAAATACTAAAATGCGATGGGTTTATTTTTCTTTCAGACAAATATTTCCATTATCTATTTTTCCCGATGCTTTTTGGATGAATTCTCATATTAAAATTTGCCTTTTTCCTTATCTTCAGCGTAAAAGGGATTTTTGCATAAATTTCAGAAAGAAAAAAATATTCTAAAGGAGTGTATTTTTTTAACGTTGAAATTATTGCAATGCTTGTTTCACATCGAAGCATTTTAACTTCTTATGATTTATGGTTTCCTAAAATAATATAGTAAATCGCAGTGTTACCAGTACCTATGTAGCCCGGTTGGCTTCAATTGATTTGATCTTGATTTGCATCGCTCTCTGAAGCAACAAGAAGGCTATTGGCTAAATGCCCAAAATAACCGAGCTTTCACCAAAAGCTTAGGAACTGCAATCGTGTCTTCCACCCCTATATCCAGTATCTATTGAACAGAAAGCTTGCCTTAACAATTTGTACCAATGTACAAGAAAAAAAAATTTACAAAATTTACAGGTATTTTCAAAAGTTCAAAAATGGAGCTATAAAAAAGACAAGTATCTATTGAACAGAAAGCTTGCCTTTAACATTTTGTACCAATGTACACGAAAACAAATTTACAAAATTTACAGGTATTTTCAAAAGTTCAAAAATGGAGCTATAAAAAGGCAAGTATCTATTGAACAGAAAGCTTGCCTTTAATATTTTGTACCAATGTACACGAAAACAAATTTACAAAATTTACAGGTATTTTCAAAAGTTCAAAAATGGAGCTATAAAAAAGGCAAGTATCTATTGAACAGAAAGCTTGCCTTTAACATTTTGTACCAATGTACACGAAAACAAATTTACAAAATTCACAGGTATTTTCAAGAGTTCAAAAATGGAGCTATAAAAAAGACAAGTATCTATTGAACAGAAAGCTTGCCTTTAACATTGTGTACCAAAGTACACGAAAACAAATTTACAAAATGTACAGGTATTTTCAAAAGTTCAAAAATGGAGCTATAAAAAAGACAAGTATTAACAACTAGTTAACCCATTAATTGACGATTAAAAGTAACACGAATCGCTCCTCGAAACCACTGTTTTTTACATAGGCGCATACATGTGGTGTACTGAATTGGAAAGGGAAAGCACAAATAAACAAATTTTTCAGTAAAATAAGTAAATTCTTCATAAACACTGTCAAGGTCATTTCATTGCATTCCTAAACCTTCGGAATAGTTTTACTGATAGCGCAAAGAAAAGGATCGTAATTTGGTGGAACTGATATATACGTCCTGGGTACTCAACGCACTGATTTAGCAAGACAAATATATATGCCGGTGACATTTAAGAGGTTAAGACCGAAACTATTCCGTTTCAAATTAGCAAACTGGAATAAATATCATATAGGGCAGCATTTCTCAAACTGTAGAGCACGTTTTCTAGGAGGGCGTAATAATAGTACCAGGAAAGCGCGAGCATTTCAAAAAGTAAAAAATAAAAGATCATTTTTTTAAAAAAATATTATTTTCCTGCAAGGAAGCAAAACAAAATACATCCTGACATAATAAAAATGATAAATATATTTACGCTGTTATAATACACTTATAAATGTATCAGTACCGCACAATGTATATGATTATCAATTCTCATCAATACTAAATTAGGAACATGTTTAAAAATTAATAGTGACCCTATGGGCTTGTCATATACAAAATTTAATACACATATTGATCATTTGTATAGTTTATAATTCAAGTCGTATTGAAACTTTAGCGTCGAAGTGCATTATTATTGAATTTAATACATTGATTATGTATGGTGGGGGCGCGATGAAAATTATGATTAAAATTCGGGTCGGAGATAATTAAAGTTTAAGAAGCATTACATTCGAGAAAAATTACATTCGAGTCTGTTTTCAAAGATATCATGGATAATAAAATCTCTTATACAAATACAAAGTAAATGCAAAAACGCGGTGGATATCGTAAGGGCTAGTACGTGATGTTGGTGACGGAACTCGTAATTTTAAATGATGGTCAAAAGCCTCCGACAACGCCTGACCTAACACCCTTTTCTTCCGCACTATGCCGTTCGGAGCATTTTGAACGTATGTTGAGTTATGCTTCAAAAGCTCTACGCTTAGCACTAAGGCTCAAACCCATGATTAGACACCGTCGGCCCAAAGTCCATGACCATTAACTCTTGGATCCCAGAGCCATGTAGTTAAGATGGCATGCTTCAGTTTCTTAAGGGACGAAGGAAGAATCTCTTTTTTTTAAAGATAATTGTGCTGCGGAATTATACATAAAATATGAGCAAAGAAGTGCAATCCCTGGTTTACGAGAAAAATACGAAAAACAACAAATATGGCCTCATAGCCGTATTGGACACATCAACAACACTTTGAAAGGAGGCAGATGTCCAAAGGGTTCGCTGCGGATATCGAGGTGTACTTGAACCCAACGTGGAATGGATGGAAGCACACGCTGCAGCAGCGCAGTATCCCTCCTAAGTCTCAGCAGCATGCAGACTGTCAACAGTCCGTTTGTGTACTACACACAAACTGTAGTACTTCTAGATACACACATTTCTGGAAATTGTCCCATAGGAAAAAAATCCAAAGGTGTGAGATCTGGGAATTGTGGTGGTCATAGAACCAGATACTCATATCATTTTCAGAGTCCGGAGAATGTCATATCTAATCACGAACTGAAGCACTAAAATATGCCGAAGCCCCCATCATCATTCACAACATATTTTAATCGCACAAGTATAGTTCTTTAGGCAGTTTTTATGCACACCACGCGAGGAACCCGGTGGCATAGATAGAGTTTGGGCACTATGTCTGCGACATTCTTTATAAAATTACTCATATTACGTTTCCTTTGTAAAGAGGTTAGGGTTAAACTTCTGACAAAATTTTTCAAAAACATGTTTTTTTTTTAGAGGGATATCTTTACAAAATAACTTGTTAAAGATATTGCCCTATTAATCTGACTTAGGTTCTAGATTAAGAGGTGTTTATGGTGTCGACGCTCATAATAAAACGCAAAAAAAGTACACGTTAAAGTAAGAATCAAAAGTACTTTGGACAAAAAACGAGCAAATACTTATAACCGTGAATGTTCTGGTGTAATATTGATTTAAATGAAACCAAACCATGAATTCAAATCGACACGAACTAAGTGTGTAAATTATAAAACCCTAGTTGAAATATTTATTTGCTATGAATTTATTTTTATAAATATAATTTAACAAAGGTATTTTTTAAAGCTCTTTGGAATCCAAGCATTAAAAAATATCCATAATAAAATATTTTAACACAAATATTTAACAAGTATAATGTCCTTCAGTTTACATAGTGCGTTTTATATTGAAGCAAGATAAATTCATTCCGACGTTACGTTACAGTAAATTTAATTCACACAAGAAAAAAACATTCAGGTGCTTTTAGGTAAGAAAATACCGAAGTTAATGAACCTATTAATAGAATCAAAGGCACATAGAAATAGATTGAAAAAGAAGCAGTATATAAAAAATTTAACGGAGTGAATTAAAATGAAATACATAAAAAGGTGCTTAGAAATAATTAAGTTTTCTTTCCATGGATTTATCTGCGCAAAGGGCTCCAGAGACAAACACATTTAAATTATCGCTTTCGGAAAATTAGATAAAATACATTTATTACTTCCATACTTTTTTAGTATCTGTTGGGCACATCTTTTTTTTTTTTTTACCTCAAGATGTAAATGAAAAAAAATAATTAGATACTAATGCTACCTGAGATAAAATTGATAGATTTTTTTTTATTAATCTAGGTAAGGACCTTTGGTAAAAAGATAATTGATTAATGCTGTTTTTTTTCCATATTTTTGCGGTGATGACAGATGTTTCTTTTTTTCTGCCTTGAAATTAAACAAAAGCAAATTCATTCTGTAACACTGAATAAAAATTTTTTTTAAACAAAAAGCTTTCAAAAAAAGAAACTATTTTTTCTTCAATTTTCACTTTCTACGCTCTAATGTATTTTGTTAAAAAATATTTGAAAAAACTTAATGAATTAGACTTTATTTAAAACAACTTGTGAATATTTAAATTACATCTCCATTTCTTTAAACAGAATTATTTTTATATTAACATATTTAATGGGTAAAACTTTAAAAAATACTTTAAAGATACAAAAATGTTTAAAATTGAAATTTTATGGATGAGTTAGTAATATTACTAAGGAAATTAATGAGTAAAATGTATAAAGTTGGCACAAGTATTGGTCTTCTCGATTATTTCGGTGGATGAGAAGGAAAATAATTTTTACAAGTATTCGGTTTGGAGCATTTTGTTATGGGCCCTCTACCTATTTTCGTCTTTTAAAAATTTCTCACTCTCTTCTAGAAGCCTTTTAAAAGCTCTGCTTGCGCGAAATAGAAAATTGAAGATATTTATATTACTTTTAGGTTACATATAATAAATACAAAATGTTCAAGATATAACACATACTTATTACTTCACATACATATTTGAAAGTTTGTCTCACTATAGTAAAACATTCAATTTTCTTCTAAAACGTACCGAATTTGAAAGTAATTTAATATACAACTTTTGAATTTGAACAAATTTAATACTAAATTTAGGGATAAAGTACTAATACATGAAAATTGAAAAGCAAATGACCAAAAGGAAAATATTTAAGAGAATATTCACAATTAACATCTCAAGCATCATAAAGTACTAAACATTACAAGCGATGTTTTCTTTACATTCTAAGATTAAGAAAATTTTTCAAATATTCTTTTGAGAAATTTTTAATAAATATCTTTTTCTTGCATTAATCATTACGAAAAGGGTATCCTTACAAAGAATATCCTTAAAATCAAAGCTAAAGACTTTTTCACAAATAAAATCAACTATTTTTGTTTTCCTTTCTTCTTAGCTAAACTACAAAAAGTCATCATGTATCATAGTCACATAAAAATTGTTACATTTGATTTCAAGCAAACCAAGACTGCGTTGGCACATTCTAATTTCATAAAATTGAAAAAATGTCAAAAAATCTAAAACTACTATATATATATATATATATATATATATATATATATATATATATATATATATATATATATATATGTAACGATAATTAAATAAGATTAAAAATTAAATTCCCAATCTAGCACTTAACTCTATTTTTCATTTCATCTCTAAGTATCAAACTAATCACGCATTTATTTCTTCCGAACATATGGCCTAGCCAATAAACATGTCTAATTCCAGATGTTATGTTTAATAGACCTATATGTCAGTATTAACTTTCAAGTACAATTATAAAATCCGCAATATTTACCGCATCTGTATTATTTTAAGTGTTAACCCACTTACAACACACTGTGGCGGGCTTTTTCCTCTCCACTCTTAGCGTCAGGAGAGATATAGAAGTGATTGAATAAAGTTCCTGTTTATAAAATTAAGTTTGATTCTGGCTCAAAACATGTCATATATATATATATATATATATATATATATATATATATATATATATATATATATATATATATATATATATATATAAATGAAGTGTTTGTTTGCAATTTGAAATTAACAGCTTTTTACAAAATGCATTTAAAAGTATATACGGTACTTACATGAAAAAATCAATTTTTATAATTTTTGTGCCTGCCTGTCTATCTATCTATCTGTCTTTCTGTTTGTTTCGGTTAATCTCTGAAACGGCTCAACCAATTTTGACGAAACTTTCACTGGCAGATAGCTAATGTTATAAGGAATAACTTCGGCTACTTTTATTTTAGAAAAAAAATTAGGATTCCGAGAAAAATATAAAATTAAAACCAATGAAATAGTGAGCAATATCCGATTCAAATAGGGATTATTTATTTCAATAGGGATTATTTTTATTTAATAGGGATTATTTTATTTCGCGAGCCTTCTATCTCAAAGATTGCTAGCATTTATATCAAACTTTTTTCTTTGATTAGGTTGCTGCCATTCACGACATTTCCCGTTCATGTCTTGATCCTAATAATTTTACAGTCCTTAACTGCATTATCAAAGATCATGCGTCCCTTTCACCCCCCCTCATTTCGGCTTCGTTTGTGTTCGCGTTTCACCTAATTGCTACTTAGACCTATTCTGATCCTAAAGATTTTAGTCCTCACCCCATCGACATTGTCAAAGGTCATGCGTCCCTTTCACCCCTTTCTCAACAAAAAGCAAAGAAAAAAATAAAACCAAACGAAACATAGATTCACAAAGTAGAAGAAAAGTTTTCGTAAACTCTGCGAAGTGAATAAACACTTTTTTGTTAAACTCCACGAGGACGAAGTCACGGGTAACAGCTGTTTAACATAAAATAAATGCATCAGGAAGTAATATTAACGTATTACACATCCAGATAAAAATTATGTACACTATTTTTAGCGTTTATTACACAAAATTTGAAACAATGTGTTACTTTTGCTGATCAGGTAGGTGTTTTCAAAAATCAGACCACAAGAAAGTTACGGGGCGTCATAAATAATAATAACAATAATAAAAAAATCAGCAATTATATCTTACGACTTAAAATTTAGCAAACATGTTTTTTTTATTCAGCTGAGTTATGTAAAAAGTTTTTTTTGTTTTATACATTTCACGTAAAATTAGTTCATTAAAAACTTCTTTATACTTCAGTCTGTATTTTTTTAAACTCACTCGTGCGAAGAACAGGTATACCAGCTAGTATATATATATATATATATATATATATATATATATATATATATATATATATATATATATATATAAACATTTAATTATTTTCCGTGTAATTTTGCATTGGGAATAGGTAGGCTTATAATTTTTCTATCGTATTTATTTTAATTTAAAGTCTCACAAGGGCTTTTATTAAAAAGTTTTTCTGCATTCACTTATGATATACACTCAGGAACATTGAAATAAGCGACTTAAGAGAAGCTAAGTACAATCGTGAAACTTTGCAAAGAAGTACAGCGTAATGTGATATGCAAATCATCCAAGTTTTATACCAATACGCATGCTCATACACACCGAGGTGGCGCTACAATCAGGAAGAGGGTGCTATATAAGCCAGCGAATTCGAAGATTCATAAACGCGACGATTAGCCTCCGGTTGTACGAAGACTTTGGTAAGCGAAACATGCCAGGTAAACGTGCTAGAAGACATTTCTTACAGTTAAGCGAGTTTGAGAGAGGCCAGATCATCGGGATGAAAACTGCAGGCTGGTCGACACGCCGTGTTGCTGGCCAGGTGAATCGTTCGGAATGTGCCGTTAGAAATTGTTGGGAGCAGTGGACACGAGAAGGTACCCACGCGCGTAAAACCGGGTCTGGAGCGACCAGGAAGACCACGAGGTGAGAGGATCGAAGGATCGGGCGGAAAGCACTTGTGGACCTCTCAGTGACTCGTTCAACGATACGATCAGACGTAGGCTTAGCAATTGTTCCACAAAAAATTTCCAGACACCTTGCAGAAGCAAATCTTATAACCAAGCGCCCTTTCCTGGCACTCCATTTAACACCGGAACATCGGCAACTGCGTCTACAGTGGTGCCAAGCCAGATCAGTGTGGAATGTCACAGATTGGCAAAAGGTTATGTTTAGTGATGAATCCCGGTTTGTTTTGGGGACAGAAGATAACCGTGTACGGGTGTGGAGGCACCCTGGTGAGGGGCACAATTAACCCCACACGGTTCTACGTCACACTGCCCGCACAGCTGGTGTAATGGAATGGTGGGGGCATAGCCTATGATAACCGGTCCACTTGGATTGTGATGCGTGGAACTAACGGGCCAATGTTACGTTGATGATATTCTTCGATCCATGTAGGACCTTTCATAAATGGTCTCCCAGGGGCAATTTTCCAACAAGATAATGCTCGTCCGCATACAGCAAGAGTTGCTTAAGATTTCCTACGTCAATTTCAGAAAATTCCAGGGCCGGCCCGCTCCCCCGATTTGTCCCCTGTAGAGCACGTGTGGGATGAGCTAAAACGGCAGATGCCATCGTGTAGCTCTGTACATGATTTATAGCTGGTTGTTCAAGATTTGTGGGCCCATCTGCCTCAGGACAACATAAGGTGTTTAATTAACTCAATGCCGGACCGTGTGGCGGCATGTATTGCAGCTGGAGGAGGTCCAACGTGCTATTGAAGTTGCCAAGTATTTGTGTCGTTGCACACCCTGTTTTCATTTAATTGTCTTGTTTTTGTGATCAAGTTATCTCTCATCTGTGTCATTAATTGTATTAAATTTCATTTCAATCCGATGCTTTCTTCTTGGGTCGCTATTTTCAATGATCCTTAGTGTAATTATGTACAATAAGGAGACTAACAAGGGTAGGGCACGAAAAAGAAAATTAATTTTGAGACGAGGCTTGGTTTAATAGTAGTACTCTTTTTTAGGATGTTCAACACTCAATGTAATTCCGCAGACTTGCCGGTCAATTCGGTAAAAATAGCCTTCGAAATCCATGCTTAGCTTTTATACAATTAATTTTTTATTACTTTCATCGACTCAGTGGTATTTTTTGTAGAACGCTTACTTATTAAGCCGGAGGGTAGGGTGCGAATCACGCGATCAAATTTTTTACAATTCATTTAATTTTTTTTTAAAAAAATTACATAAAGTTATTTAAAAATGACTATTTAAATATTTTATGTTATTTTAAAATAATTAAATTAATAATACATAAGAAATACATAAGTTATGTTTATTATATTAATAAAGCATATATTATTTTATTATTTTTATTATAAAGTTAAATGAATTTAAAAAAAGTTGTCTTTTTTTAAAAAAAATATTGTAATTATATAAATGTTTATATTGTGTTTTATAGATATATTTTATATTACTAAATAACATTCATAATAAAAAATATAACAAATATTAGATGATATTTTGTATAAATTTAGTTACAAGTAGTTTTATAATGTTAAACATACACTAAACTATAAATAAAATATTATGTATAATATAAAATAATTTAAAAAATATATTTTTATTATTTTTAAATTAATTGTTTTAAATTTTTTTAATATACTAAAAATAATATGTATTTTTAATATAAGTTATTTTTATATAAATTTATTTAATTTTCAGAAAGTTAAATGATTTGAAATAAAAATGAAAGTTAATCGCGGGATTCGAATCCTATTCGCCGGTGTAGACTGTAGGCGTTCTTCCAACTATGTCACTGAGTAGCTAAAAATAATTAATATAATTTTATAAAAGCTAAGCATGAATTTCGAAGGGTTTTTTCTCCAAATAAACTGACCATTCGGCAGAATTATATTGAGTGCTGAACAGCCTAAAAGAGTACTACTATAATACCAATCTCTTCACCAAATGAATTTCCTCAGTCATGCCCACAACCTTGTAAGTTAAATAAAATAATATTTTATTAAAAGTATTAAGTTCCCTACCGAAAGCAACAAGTATCATTGAAATTACCCAAGTTTTGTAGTGTGCTTTTAAGTTCTAAAAATACTATTGATAAAAATACAAATCTAATTGATTTTATTTTTATTACGTTGTTTACTTCAAAATTGATTTCCTTATTCCAACTACTCGTTAGAAAGAAGCAGAGCTAAAAGTTTTGCTTATAAATAAAATTCAAAATAATCAGGCATTGGATTTGAACTATTAAAAGTACGTTTTTATGTTTCTTACTTTTACAAACTGTAAACAACTTACTTTGTATGCGACATAAATTTGTAGTTTTGGAAGTTTTTTTTTTTTTTTTTTTTTAATTCTAGCAAGAATGAACAAATAAAGCTATTAAAATATTCTACATTGTGCCCCTTTTAAAAAAAAATTTAATTGAAAATGTCTTTAAGCAATAAGTAATATTTTTGAAAAACCATACATTTTATAGAGGTAATGTAAATAAAAACTAAAATGAGATATTCACTATAAATGTAACATTAAGAACCGCATTATTCCTTAGCGCCGTAGCATCCAAGAATCATTTTATTGCTGGCAATTGGGCATTTGTTCAAGAAGGGTCCTCCATTTGAAATAGTGTTACCATAAAGTGGGCAATGGTCCCTTGCCACCGTGGGAAATAGATAGCGAAAGAGAGGTGGCTGATTTAACGCAAGGAGATGAAAAGATCTGAGTGTTTCCGGAGATGCAGGAAGAAAGTTGTAACAAGTTCCCCGCACTGGAGAACATTTATGAGCCTATTAGAAGGGTTTCCATGTTTTGCCATTTACCCTCTTTATTGGCGGAATGTCTTGCATGAGATTTCATTTCTTTTTTCAAGGTTACACCATCATTATAGGTTCATATAAACGTCAAATAAAATTTGCATTAAATAAAATACATTAATCACTTGTGATGTGATATAAGATTTTATTCGTGATGTCATCTAGAGAGGGAGAACCTCTTTTTTAATTTTAATATAAGGATCTCTTAAAGAATATGCTTGCCATACATAGTGACATATTAAATCTCTTTGATGCCTTGGGCCCAGAAAAATCTTAGGATTTTTTGAGGCCCTGTGCCTTTAAGCAGTTCAACCTGAAAAGTTTTAAATAGACAGTATATAGTATGTATTTTCATGTACTCGATCAAACGGTAATTTGAGAAACAAATAAATATGCACGACTCTCAATCAAAAACATGGGCACAATCCGTTTCAACCGATATACGCATTTCCACTAAATGAGATTAATGATTGTTTATGGCATTAGGCCTAGCTCTAAACATAGACAACGGTCATCACATAATAATACAGTCTCACCATTTTTGCCAGTTGACATGCAATTTGAAATTCCCTGTTGCAGGTGTATATAGGGGAATAATATTTGACTATTAAAATTATCCGGATCACATCATCTTATTAAGACAGAGTTGAAAAGATCCCCCCCCTACGGCGAGGCCTTGGGCCCTTAAGCAGTTGACCCGTTCCTCAAGAAGTGTCTGGTCATACATTTTCTTATTTCTGTAAAAGTCATCGAAGGGTTATCAAACATGTTTGAGGATGTATTGAATATCACCTGTAGGGTTAAATAGGAGCAATTATAGGTAACTTATGTAAATGGTACCTAAGAAATTGCACTTTTTGCATAAGTTCCATACGAAGGTTATTATAGTCTAACACAGTGCACTCCAACTCCATGGCAGTGGACCGGTACTGATCCGTCAATCAAATATAACCGGACCGATCTAGGAACTTTAACCATTTATCTACCAACGGTACTTATAAGTACCACACACTTTAAAATTGCATAGACTAACCATTTTTACGAATACTCTGACGATACTTAGCAGGAATATTTTTAAATCCCCTCTTCCAAGATACATGGTAATTTGGGTTCTACGATGAGCGATTTACCGGGAAAGACGAATAGTTTTATAGCAGAAAATGCGTTTTCAGCAGGCGGTGTTTTCCGCGGATTGCGAAGATTGTCATTTTCGTTCCGAAAAAAAAAATAGTCAATGTCAAAAGATAAGTGTCTAATTATTTTTGTATGTTAATGAAGGCCTTAGAAAATGATTTGGATATTTATTTTAAGCGAACAGTGTATATAATTAATTTTTGAGTTGAATAGCTTTAATTAATTAATTAGCTCTAGCGGATTAAATTTCCCAAAGTTGAGCATTTGTATGTATATTTCTTAATGTATGTATATCTCTTATGTACGTCCCAATGTATATCTCTTAATTTTCAATGTAGTGATTAAAAAAAATATGGTAAATCTTAATGCGGTAGATAAAGGGCTAAATGATTTCTATCTTATTTACCACGGTGTATCTATCTCAGGTAGGTGCGATTTTTCACGGAGAAATGACTTTATGTTCAATTTTGATGTAACTGTATTTGATTCTGAAGGCATATTTGAAAACAATTAAATTAAAATTTTTAACTCAAATCAATGAAAAATATAAACAATTAGCGTTCCTTATCAGTGGGTCGCTGTAAAATTACCAAACGTTAACCGGTTGGGAAGAACTGGTCTAACTGACTGCAGTAAGGAACTTTCGCATCGTAGCATCTAAGAATCATTTTATTTCAAGCTATATTTAATATTCAATGGCTCTCAATATTAAGCCATGTACTGCTCGACGTTTAATATTAAATGCTTATGTAGATAGTGAATACAAATTTCCCCTTCTTAAACATGGAAAATTTACTTATGTAATGCGTATATAATACTATACTAAAAATAAAACTTGCAATACCGTATGCAGCATGTAGACATCTGGGCTCTCTTGTAATATATATATATATATATATATATATATATATATATATATATATATATATATATATATATATATATATATATATATATATATAAATTATTTGACAGCATAAAACAGCATTGCAGAAATGAGAAATTATCTTATTTAAAATGATTCGAAATATAAAGATCGTAGAATAACAATAAGAAAAGAAAATAATAAATTAATGGAGTAACTCATTTTAAGCTAGCTCATTTTATGCTTGCAGTTATGCAAGCATAAAATGCGCTGAGTATTTCATGATGTTGTATAACTACATATTATCCTTACGTCTAAGAAAAGGACAGGACTTGATTTATAAAACAATACATTTATATCTCCATAACACCCCTATAATATTTAGAGTATATTTACGTAAAGTCCGTTCTTAGTGGTTCTCTACTCAACGCAAGAACAGTGCCTGGCAATTTTCACAATTGTGGACTTTTCGATCAAATCTTAAATAATTATTTACAACGCTCCTATGACCTTTAAACGTTATTTTTTGGAAAAGCTTTCTTGACGGATCTTCCCTCAGCATGCAAAACATGGATGCAAAACGTCAAGCTTTTAGATCCGGAAATCTTGTGATGAGTGAATAAGTCACTTTTATCCTTTTTTAAGGAGAAAATGAGCTATCAACTTATCAAGTTCATTTTTTTTTCATCCACATGCCGCCCAATTTATTCATTATTTATTTGTATTTAAGGGGTCATATACCTTTTAAAATTTCCGGAAAATCGATTTTTTTATTATTTTATTTTATAGAGTAAACCTTTCTGAGTGTTCTAAAAGAAACCGCATGCAGATATTCCCAATAGAACGGACGTTATTAAGAAAATAAAAATAGTAGAAAATGTGATTTAAATATTGTTTACATTTTGGCTCCAGGGTGACAGCTGTCATGTCGCTAGTGACAGCTGCGTTTGTCTGTTTCTAATATTTTCATTCTAATTATTATCAAATGCTTGAATATAAGCCTCAAATATTATTATTGTTGTTCTGAATATTAACTACAACTTCTACTAACTTTATAAACTTCTACTTCTACTTTGTTTTGATAAAGTGAATCTTGAATTTATACTCGCTCGTTTTTTGAATAACATTATATAAACAAACTACAATTGTGTAGTAAAGAAGTTGCAGAAGCTTCAATGCAAAGTGCAGCTTTGGAATAGGTAACTTTAACAAATTCTTCCGATATAATATTTAGTGGAGATGGAACGTGGAAACCCCGTGGCTATTCTTCTCGTGTTGGTGTGTGTGCTGTTATAGGAGACAAAACAGGAAAGTGTATTGATGCGGAAGTGATGTCTTCTTTCTGTAAAGGATGTGATTCTTGGAAACGAAGAAAAGGGTCACCTGCTTACAAAAAGTGGAAAATTCTCCACGTTAAAGAATGTTTGAAGAACCACAAGGTTCAGCTGGCATGATGGAGACTGTGGGAATGGTTCGTATATTTCAGCTTTCATTAAGTCATCGTTCTGTGAGATATACATCTTACATCGGGGATGGCGATTTCAAAACATTCTCATCTATTACTGCATCCAATCAGTATGGAGAAGATATCACAGTTTCAAAAATTGAATGTGTTGGACATGTCCAAAAAAGAATGGGAACTCGTTTACGAAAATTAAAACAAATGAGCTCCAAACTCAGTGATGGGAAGTCGATTGGGGGAAAGGGAAGGTTGACCGACAGAATGATCGACTTAATTACAACGTACTATGGAAATGCAATCCGACAAAATAAAACATGCCTGTCAGATATGCGAAAAGCTGTTTGGGCTGTATATTTCCATATACGATCAAGCGACGAAGAACCATTGCACAGTTTTTGTCCCGTAGGTCCTAATTCTTGGTGTAAATATCAAAATCAAGTAGTAGAGGGCAGTGTGGAAACTTTTAGACACAGTAACAAATTGCCAGTGGCAGTAATGGATGCCATAAAACCTGTGTTTAATGATCTATCACAACCTAAACTTCTACAAAAATGTCTAAGGGGTAAAACCCAAAATAATAATGAATCCATTAACTCATTAATATGGAAATTATGCCCAAAAACTTTAGGTTGTGGTAGAAAGATTGTTGATGTATCTACAAATGAGGCAATTGCCATTTTTAATGATGGCAATCGAGGCAGAGTAAAAATTATGAATCACTTGGTCTGACTGTTGGTCAATTTGCACATAAATTTGTTACACTTGTAGATATAAAAAGAATTCAGACTGCAGAAGTACATTTTAATCTCCGCACAAAAGAAGTACGACTGGCTAAAAGAATGCAATTTAAAACTACTTGTAAGAAATTAACTGAAAAAGAGGGAACATCATATGCATGTGGCGAATTTTTGCATTTTAGAATTCATATCACAAATTATTTAATATTTATAATAAGTAGTTGTTAATTAAGATATTGATTGTTTTTTAAAAAATATTTATAAATTTTTAACTTTATTTTGGAGAAATGAATCATTTTGTTGCATTTTGATTATTTTGTAGCTTTTGATATCGTTTCGATGCTTGTACTGCATTGGTATAATATATGTTTTTAGTTATAATAATTTTAATAAATTGAAGTTTATTGACTAAAAAAAACTTCACATTAGTTTTAATTTAAATTTAGTTGTTGATGGTGAAACCAGAATAATATATATATATAACTGTGGTAAATTTTACGTTTGATGTCAATTTTCTCAGAACGTCATTTTTACTCATTACGCGCATGATATTTTCCAAACCGTTTCATGGAAAATGATAAAATTTTTACTGGAGATTCTGATAATATCTTTACTTAAAATAACGAACCAGTTTGAATTTTTAATAAAAAAATTTAAAATTATAATTATAAAAAAGCAAAATTTTATAGTTAAATTTTAAATTGTTATAGTTTACTAAAAATTTTAAATCAGTGTTTCATTCTTCGTCATTTTAAAGATAACACAATTTCCAACACTCAGCAAAAATTTCATGAAAAAATATTGGTAACTTTTTTTATAAAGCTGCGCGTAATGCATATCACTTGCGAAAAGAAAACAAAAATTTCTTTTTGTAATTATCTAAATAAAAATTTATCCTAATTAGCACTGTGTTTGCTGGTTATGTTTTAAGTAAAGTAATATCTATTTGTTTATTCCTCCAAAATTTACATTCCAGGAAACAATAATAAAAAAATTATAGAGCTTTAAAGAGCTCACTATTTTTAAGCATTTTCAACTTTTTAAAAGGTATGTGACCCCTTAAAACTTTTTGTATTTTCATGTTTTGACCAATCACGCATTTTTTCTGTATTCGCTCAATTAATTTTGAAATTTTAATATTTTCATTAAAACTACATGCAAATCAAATAATCTATTTCTGTGAAATGTCATTTTTTATATAAAATAACAATTGATCTGAGATGCAAATCATTTCAATATAAAACCTCCTCTTTGTGTGAAAATTATTTCGAGATTATAAATAAGTTTATTTCGTAATACACACACACTCAAATATTTTCATAAATTTTTTCGAATTAAATATTTCCAGTCTGAATATTAAAATTCCATACATTCTTTATCGTATGTACAATTAGTCAAGGAACGATCTCTAGTTAATAATAAGTTGCACCAACTATTTCCATTCTACATAATACTAATCACCAATCTGTAATACTGTTCTAAAGCCAAACTCTTCAAATACCCTTTACAGGTGAATTATTCCAAACCCTTCTAATGAAGAGAAGAACAAAACATATGATCCTCATGGATGTAATAATTAGCATACTAGAAGAGAGAGAGAGAGCAATTCCACAAATTGATAACAATGCCCAAGATATCTTAATGGTCCTAATGATTGATCACCGGGTCTCTTATGATCGCAATAAAGATCTTATCGCCCACACAGTGAGCAGGATTCAGAATTTAATGTCTCGATCAACAGGCAAAAGGAATAGAGACTGAGTAGTCGTGTTAATAGCTCCTACTAAAGCAATTGAAAATCGATATTTGTTTTAGATTGGAAGTGGGATATCCTAACGACCTTTATCAAGCCACAAGTAGGAAGCTTTTGTGGTTTTATGCATCCAAATGGAAGGTCGGAGTTAATGCATCGGCATTAAAACACTTTGCAATTCCATTCCAAGATGCATAATTTGCCACTCAATAAAATGAATCCATTTCTCCGTGGAATTCTTTTGAGGTTCTATTTGGGAAGAGTTTTATGTCAAGGTCATATTCGTCGCGGTCTTTTCTGAAAGGAGAATTAATGGCCAGGAGGATAAAGTAAGTTAATGGATTTGTTGTTGATATTAGGTATCATTTCTGGATCTTTTTTCATATGTATTGTTTCTGTTGTGTTCTTTAAGTTCTTTTTGTTGCCTCTCTCTGTTTGGGTAAAAGTAATATTTTTGGAGTGTTAACATTTTTATGATTAAGCGAAATATTTATCAAATACCTGGCCATTGACCATCAACTCCATATATATGTTGTACAAGCTCAGAGGGGAAGAAAATGAAATATCTTAGCGAATTTTAGATGAATGTATGTCTTCAAGTTTTCTAAAAAGAAACGCTGTGTGAATAACATTAAATATATGGCTTATAATATAAAAATAACATTCGTTATTATTGTAATTACTAAAAGAATTTAACTACATTATTTTACTGAGCAAAAATGATTCTAAAATAACTCATTTTACTTCATTAGCAATTTCAACTTGACGAAAAAAATGATTATTCACTAAAAACAAGAAGAAAAAAAATACAGGAAATGGTGTCAATACATTTTTGAGAAATAATTGACGAACTTTAATATTACCTTAAAAATAATTTAACTTTAGAAAACTATTTTACTTGACAGATTCATAATTTAAAACTAAATTAAATATGCTGCTGAGATGCATTCATAATTACGCAAAAAGTTCTTAAAATGTTTCCTTGTCGTATCAAATATACATATATTTAATTGTTAGTGGAAGCCTACTTTTGACTTAAAACAAACCATTTATGAAAAATATTGCTCCAAAAACTGCTATAAATTTGAAATTAACTAAATTTTAAAAGAAATTCAGTAGGTACTATATTTTTTTCTATTTTTTTTTAAATCTGCAATGCAGTTATTTAACTAGTTGTATTCATTGCCTGAAAAAACATCCTTACAAATTCTAGATGGACAAATTTATTTAAAATATCAAACTGATTTTAAGTCATCATTAGAGAGCTTCATAATTTTAATTATAATGGTATTGTATTACATATCAACACACAATATTAGTATTTTATTAATACTACAGCCACAGTTGTGAAAAAAAAATCCGTATTACTTCATTTTTCTTTCTCTAAAATACCACATTTTATTTCATGAGGACACTGAGGTATGAATGTTTTTCGCCTATATCCACTGCCAAATATATATGAAAGAGAGAGAGAGAGAGAGAGGATATGGATGCCCAAATATTCATTTTCCAATCTTCAACACGACATTTTATTGCATAACAACATTGAACTATAAATGCAATTAAGACGCAGCAAGCCTCTTTTTTGTCAGGAGAGTTCGTAAGTAGTTTAAGTCCTGGAACATGAGATAAGAGTGAGAGAAAAAAACAGAAATTTAACACACGCACATTCATACACATATTACACTCAATGCTACAGAAAAAACACAAAGCACTTCCAAAATATAATTTTTGTGTAAAAATAATTACTTTGGGGAATTATTTGGGTAGGATGAAGAAATTAAAATAGAATAGAAATTATATCATTTTTAAATATAAATAATGAATGTACACTGTACACTGCCAAATATACAGTCTTTATCTTAAGTAACACTTTTCAATTCATATTTTTATTTAAATTACAAAAATTGATAGAAAATAACAGTAAAACATTTGCATTATAAATTAAGTTTAGTTTAGTTTTTAAATCATAAAATATCTCATCAGTGTATACAATACATTTTTTGCACTATAGGACACTAAAAATAATTAAATTTAAAGAAACAGAAAAGGTTGTGTTTCGTAAATTCAATTTTGAGTTCAAAAGGAGCGAATAAAAATAAGTTCTATATAATGTAATGTGATTTATGCTAGCGGCATTATGATTTTAATTCAATTCTTTCTCGAGTACAAGTTTCATTATCTGTTTACAGTTTTCCTTTTCTGGAAGGAAAAAAAAGAACATATCAACACGATTACTTTCCCACTTCAACGTATTCTCACAGCGTTTATTATCTTGAGAAGTGCTTACATTAAATGACTGTCCTTTTGCAAGTCAGAGAATTTTTCTTCTTAAAACGTCACTTTTTCGTTGTTCAAGAGCGTTAAGAGATGAAAGCGAATTTTAGAATAGTTTACTCATTTAAAAAAAAAGAAATCGAGTTGTTCGTTCTTTTTTTCATTTTCCTCTCCCTTTACTCGTTAATGGCTTCTTTCTGTTTTCTTCGCTTTCATAAGCGAAGTATATCGGAGATGTACTTTATGTCTAAAGGGGAAAAAAAGTAATAAAATTAAGTGTATCTTTTCTCCTTGCGCCTTGTGTTCTTTCCATAACATATCGGGTTTTGGATTGTGTTTTTTATTTAATTATTCATAGTGGCTGTGTGGGGAGTGTGTTATTTTGTATCCAGTAGCAAAATCAGATTCAATTTATCTGAAGGCTAACCATTAACGCAAAGTGGGTGTATATTTATGTTCCCTTACTTTTAAGATATTGTTTCTGAGAAAATATAAAGAAACTTATACTATCGTTTATGATATTGGTAAAAAATAACCCACCGGATCGAAGTTTATGGAACTTATTTGCAACTTTTTCGAATGTAACAGATTTAGTATCAGTTGGGAAAAGATGAAATAAATTTACATTAAGCTAGACAGAGGATGGGAAGTTTCAAATATTGCAAATATCGACAAAAGCTTCAGAATGTGAACAAAAACATTAGAATGAATTCATTTAATATGAACATATTTGATAGCATTACTTATTATCGTTTGTGAGAATATTTTAATAAGGAATGTTTTTTTTTGAAAAACACACACATATATACCGTAAATTCCGGCGTATAGCACACACTTTTTACACAAAAAATGCGATTGAAATTTACAGGTTCGCGTTATACGCCGGGTATAAAAATGAGAACTTTAAAAATAATTAAAATATAACATAGAAAATCAATTCAAATTCTACGTATATCGAAATACTGTTTTTTAAAAGAAATAACATTCCTTTTTGAATTTGGACGGTTTTATTTCTAGAAGTATACAATTTTTTCAAAACTTTAAATAATACCTCGAACAATTGATTTCAAAACATGAGAGCATTCCGCACGTACATTTCACGTTTCTTCTTTGAAAAAAGGAATGCACTTTATACGGCAAATATACCTAAAAATTAAAAATTGCAGCTTGAAAATGTAGGTTCGCAATAACGGAGATGTGCGTTATACGTTGGATTTCACAATATACATGATCTAAAAGATATTTTTAAATTTAAATAAGTGTGTATACTCTTATTTTGTACTTCCGTATAATGAGTATAAATTGTGAATTAATTTCCCGTGATACAAAAAATTTCAAAACTAAAGCTACGATTTAAATGTTTTTCCCCTATGGACCAGAGTATAGGCAAATTACCGGTGACGGTTGGATAGCCGCAAAACTTTGCTTAAACCTGCGTTCTTGGTTCCTATAACCAGGAGCTTGCTATTGTACTACTGTGGCTAATATTTCTTACTCTCTCGAATAGTTATACTTAGGTTTTATAGTTATTTGTATATATACATTAAACTTATCACTATGCAATAAATTCAAATAGACCACGCTGTCATGTTTTATTCTTAAATTACATGAAATATCTAGACATGTATTATCGTTAGTTATTTTATTCCAATGTATTTTGAGAGAGTATTTGTCCAATTCCGCCTTCTGTTTCATTATTCAAAAATTAGTGCTTATTTTGGATTAAATATAAATTCTATAAACTATCCTATTTCCTCATGTTTCCACCCTGTAAATCAGAAATAGACTTATCAAATATTAGAGACTTTCATTCATCTTTTATCTAAGACCACGATGCAAAAAAGTACAGTTATTGGCGCTCCCGATGACTCATGTATTGCTTCGAATTGCAACATTAATATTGGATTAATGAAGATGTAATATTACATCAGGGAAGATGTAATATTCTTTATGTTTTAAAATGTGATAATGAATTTTCAATAAAAATACAACACATTAGGAGTTAATACGTTTTTATTTGCTCATCTACACGAATAAAAATGTTCACCTGTGCTTATGTGTTTACCTAAAAGAGCGAGTGTATTTTGATATAATAATTTATGATATGTGCTTATTATTTTTTTATTGACAAACCTACTTTCCCAATTTTTCCCCAAAAGACTTTCCCAATTTGTTTATTTTTTTCTTTTTATCGCCAGGTGTACTTATTCCAAGGTGGTTACCGAGCAAAATAATTAGAAAACTCTGTGGTATACTTCAGTCATTTCAATATTTCAAAACCAAAAAAAAGAACATCTTAAAGTAATTACTAAGTGATATATATATATATATATATATATAAAATATTACGGTAGCAAAACTTTTCAAAAATTTATCACAGAATAACGAAATAAATGAAGGTGACCTTCACTTTTAATGTCTTGTTCAGCCTTATGCAGCTCTACTTTATAGATGTTCTGGTAGGACAACACTCGTTTCCGAAGTTGCCCTCATAGACATTTAGGAGCTGAAGCGAAATTTATTTCGTAGCTTTATGTATAATCCTATTTTCAGATGAAGTTTAGAGAATTGATAGATATAAATATACTTGCACAATAAACGAGAAGTATATTAGCATTTTTCTTCCTACAGAAATCTGTTGATTCATTTGGTTGAATGTGCATTTACTTCTATCTTCTGTTACTTTTATTACCATTCTTTTTCTTTTATGTTCAATGCTTACTATTGATCATTCTCTTAAAATATGACTTAAAAACTAATTTGTGTGTTAACAGAAGTATAACTATTTAATCAGTAATATAGCTAGAAAGATTGACTTCTTGAAATCTACAACATAATATGTTAATACGAACGATAAATACGATATGTCTTGATTAAGATTTTAAATTATTTTGCGTTTTATGATTTATTTGTATTGAACAATTAGTTGACCAATTCAATCCTATTTTAGTCCATAATTTTGGCAAAGGAAAATTATTGCGCCAGCAGCTCATTTTTTGCTTGTGGAGCAAGGACCTATAGAAGGATTGCAATTCAGTAAGTTGGCGATAAATAAAGGAGTGGGCTCACACATGATCTAGCCAATTTTCGTAAATTAATCAAAATAATGATAATTCATTAAATTTGCATATGTGTCCCAAGGATTGAATTGATCCACATGGTCATCTTCCATGAACATAGACCATCCATCCTAAATTTTACAAAATTCATTCAATCAAAAAAATCATAATATTTTTTTTTGTTCCAAAATAAAATAAAACCATTCCGAATCATTAGTAACCAAACCACAGATTTAAATTTATTTATAAATGGAAATCCACCATTGTTCAAGTCGGAAACCATTACATTTACATATACAACCATTCATTTGAAATTAATCTCAATTTTTCATTAATCACAGCTGCTCGAAAATTTTTAAGGGCATTTCATATCTCGAACCCTTTCATAAGTATCATTCGAAAAAGGATTGGATTTCACAGTTCCTTCGAAACGAATTCTGACTAAAATCTGGCTTTCCTCCAAAGCCATTAAATTTCTTAAAAGACTTTCGCTAACCAGTATGAAAACAGCATGAAAAAAATAGAACAAAAAATAATAGCTTGACTCAGTAGAACGCTTTTGATAGTTTGATAGAAATTTGGCTGAAGTCCAAGCCATAAAAACAGATCTTGTCAAATAATTCACAATTAGAAAATACTTTTGTTTTTCTTAATACGAGTAAATTGTCCCGTGTGGTCATTTTTTAGTAAGTGTCATTTAAATCTTCGTGCTTTGCGCTTTACTTCCTCGATAAGTTAAATAACGATATATTTAATGAGAGAGGAGTCCCCTTGACATTATATTCAAAAATATGCTAAACCAAAATTAACATAAATCGTCCACATGTATCTCTAATCGAATTTCACTTTTTGTGACAAAGTATGATACAAATCACATAATTCTTACTGTTAAAAAAGGAGTCTTTGAAATGTTTAAATGTAAATTAAGTACTTTATTTTGATTTGTTAAATATTACTCGTTTATTCATAAATTATTGTAATTCTTACGTTTATGATATAAATTCAGTTGAAGAAAAAAAATAACACTCTGCTAATTTTATTGTGCACTACAAAATGTGCTATGGTAATTTTCGTTACATTTTTGTTTGTTTGGGGAAGAGTTACCAAGAGTGGAAGCCATTTCTTTAGTGGCATCATGTAGGGGCGGCTATCATTACCGAATTATATATATAATGCCGTTTTAATTTTATTCAATTCAAACTTTTGGCGAATGATAAATATTGCCGCTCTTTAATTTTGACAAAATTACCAGATTCAAATTCATACTCAAGGGATCTTTTACATGTCATATAATCGTACTGTATGCGTGTCTATGATTTTCGCATCTAGAAAATTTATAGACTCCCGGCGGGATCGAGTTGGACACGCTACCTTACAAATCACCGACTATTCAATTGTTAAATCATATGTATAATGTAATCTTAATTCCCAAAAATTATCTCTTTAATTTAAAACATTGTCTGGAAAAAGTTATAAAATATATTTCAATTAATATGCAATTAACTTTGCATATTTAAAAAAAATACTGAAAAAATAATTAAATAACATTCAGCTCATATTCAATACAGATAAAGCTTGATCTTTTTATTAGTTTGATCCTTATACAACAGTATTACTTAATTAAAAAAGTAGAATTACGAAATTATGTGTCAAGAATGAGCTGAAAACTATAACATAATTTAAAAATTATAATGTTTATAATATTTTTCTTCTCTGGTTCTGAAACCTTGGGTGGGCCCTAGAACTCTTGAAAATTCCACCCCAAGACATTCTATACTTGGCAAAAGTTTTCCAATTTGTCACCTTAATAGTTTTCGAGTACTTTTAGAGTCCTTCAATCGACTTAAATTTTGGTATCCCTCTTTTTTGGGTACCCAATTGTCTAGCCTTTAAATTATATTTAGAGGCTGGACTGTCCAAAAATCTTATTAAGTGGCATGACCTTTTAATCCACTGTGTTGCTATGCATTTAAAAATATGGGGCTTTTTAGAGAATTTGTAAATTTCCGAGTTCGTACTTCTTTAATTATTCTCACATTTAATTTCTACCTATATGCTTCTTAACAATATTTTAACTACAGAGCAAGCATCTTTATCCGACTTCCGGCATTTTTCAGTAGCGTGTGTGAGTACTGGCCTAATCAAATTTTGTAAATAATTAATTTGGATTTTCTGTTAAGGAAATTAGTTTGAAATATTTTTGAATAAAAAATGCATGTTAGAAAATAGGCTTGCGTAGCTGAGAGCATCTGTCATTATTTCAATCAACGTGTTCATTTGATAGCCTAAATACAAATTTTTATGCTCTATCTATCCATTTATCTATCTGTCTCTCTCTCTATATATATATGAAGGTCGGGGTGGCCTAGTGGTCAATGTATTAGATCGTGGCTGGCTTGTTACGAGTGTGAGCCCAGTACCACTAATGCCCCGCCGTGGAGGGGAGTGATGCACGTTAAATCTGTCGAGAGCTCAAACGTTCTCCTGTTGGCATGGTGTGGTAGTTAGCAGAGAAGGGAACTAGCACAGGTGTCGTCCTTTTCACTTCACTATGGTTCGAAATTACGAGATCCGTCGCCAAAAGCCCTCGTCTTACTGAACAGTCTTACGTTAATGTTCACTCACTTATATATATGTCATGATTTTTAAGACAGAATCAGATTAAAGTTAGAAAAGTGAAAAGACGACCTTTATTCTTTCATTTTTACATCTGTTCTGACACTAAGAGCAGGGAGGAAAAACACGCCATGGTGGTGGTTTCAAGTGGATAACACTTGAAAAACATATGGTAAGTATCGCTGCTTTGAAGAGGTTGCTTGCAAATTAATGCTGACATATGTTGACTATTAAATCTAACGATCTGGAATTAGACATGTTTATTGGCTAGGCCATATGTTCGGAAGAAATAAATGGGTGATTAGTTTGATACTTGAAGATGGGACCTGAAAAAGATGAGTCAAGTGCTAGATAGGGAATTTAATTTTTAATCTAATTTAATTATCCGTACATTTGCCCCCCAATTTTAAAAGGGAGTCATGGCGTGGTTTTTTCTCTCTTTACAAACTTAATTAATTTTCAACAAACACAAAACAAAACACAGTTATTTAAAAAGACATGTTACACACAGTAGAAATATTTAAGCAATAGGAATACTAAAATCAAAATGCAATATAATAAACGAAACTATAACAACAAACACTGTAATGACAATTAATTGATAAAAATGAATTTCCATACATATAATTGAAGATTAGCTTGTTTAAATCTATTCGACATCCAGAAAAAGAGCTCGCGTTTCCTCCTATTCCTTCATAATAATAGATTCGTATTATAGCTGGTAGATATTTTCAAAAAAATTATGTTGGAAAATAATATGTCAAACAATAAGATAGTAAATATAAAAATACATGAAATCATACAAATGTTAAAATAATAATTTTGTATAAAAATCTACTCTGGCGCCATCGTAGTAATACCTTATATTGTTACACACATTTTGCATATATGAAATACATTTTTTTAAAAGATAAAAAAAAATATAGACACTAATAAAATGAAATTATTAATAATATGAAAACGGTGTATAACACACAACTTCTATGCACTATCCAACACAATAAACAATGTTTTATTTCATAGGCGTTATAAAATATAAAAATTATAAGAATATAAGAATATAACAGCTCTTTTTTATTATTTTGAGTCGGAAAAGTGGACTCACTTCAATAATAACTTTTAGTATTTCTGAAAATTTTTCACAATATTCATTGTAACTTAATATCGCATGCAATATTTTGAATCTTTCTGTAACCTTCTAAAAATACGTTTCATAGACAAAAATCCTTGAGTTTCCCTTGCATCACACATTCACTAATAAAACTGTATCACCTTACTTAACTTTGAACACATCTCTCTGAGAAATCTGCGTCATCAACTCACAGATGTTCAGGGATGCTGATAAGAAACAATGAGAGGTGTACATATCAAACTAAACAAGTTTGTCCTCTTAATGTTTCGAGACATATACAAAATTATAATGATTGTATTCTCCCTTATCCACTGTATAATATCCAAAATTAGACTTCAAGTTATTAAGTTAATTTTAATTTTAGATAAGGAAAATTTTAATAAATAGTGAATCCTGATATATGGCCGGTATATCAAAACACACAATTTCAAAATGAAAAAAAAATTTTAATGACATGTAATAATATTACTGCTGAATAAAATAATTAACAAAACAATTAAATTCAGTGGAGAAAAGAGAATGCAACGTGACTTTACTTGTGCTTCTTATCAAAATATCATTAGTATTAGTACATTAATCATTTTTCTAAAAATTTAATTTATATTTTTCAACTTTAAAACACCAATTTCTATCATAACTAGTAACTCATTCGACATCTTAAGATAAAATTATGAGAAGTATAATAAAATTTCTCAAAATTTTGTATGACCAAACCTTTGTATGACCTTTGTTTTCTCAATTAAAATATAAAAAAAATATCTCATTTAAAACAACTATATTATAAAAATTAAATACCATATCATATCATATATTATTCTTTTTCGTAAAGTTCTGTTCAGCAAAACTCAGTTCTTCAATGTTACTAAAATTGGAAATATACAATTTAACTAACCTCCACTTTGCAACGGCAGAACTCCTTGGTGAACTTTAATCCAGATGCTGTTGTCACGTTATTTCACTAATAAAATTTAATTTATTTATTTTTCTTTCAATGTTGGTACTTCACTATTATTATATGGTGGTCAAATTCACAATATTACCGTGCAGACCTTCCGGCGAAGAAGATTTCATTCTTTTATTTTTCTGGCGAAAGGGAGTGACGTCTTTCATCACGGGGGATTCACGCTTCTCTCTTTTTTCCCCTTTTTCTCTCCATTAGAATGTTTCTTCCATTCACGGTAAACTGGATGGCCTCTTCAGCAAAGACAGAATATCGTTCTGCGGTAAACACTGCATTCTTCTCCGTGTTAAGAGCGATGTTCTTCCGAAGATTATTAGCGCGATTTTTTTTTCGTATCATTTTTTTTTTATTCCGGCAATCCGACGTCTTCATATATAGACATACGGTGCATTCGGTGTTTCGTCAAATTCTTCATTTCATTTATTACCGCAGTTGGCGTTTGTTTTTATATTAAAATATTTTATAAAAAAATTAGCTTTTTACATTAAGATCGCAGACAAAGATCCTGCCGGCTTTAATTCTGTCATGATTTTTAAGACAGAATCAGATTAAAGTTAGAAAAGTGAAAAGACAACCTTTATTCTTTCATTTTTACATCTGTTCTGACACTAAGAGCAGGGAGGGGAAAATACGCCATGGTGGTGGTTTCAAGTGAATAACACTTGAAAAACATATGGTAAGTATCGCTGCTTTGAAGAGGTTGCTTGCAAATTAATGCTGACATATGTTGACTATTAAATCTAACGATCCGGAATTAGACATGTTTATTGGCTAGGCCATATGTTCGGAAGAAATAAATGGGTGATTAGTTTGATACTTGAAGATGGGACCTGAGAAAAATGAGTCAAGTGCTAGATAGGGAATTTAATTTTTAATCTAATTTAATTATCCTTACATATATATATATATATATATATATATATATATATATATATATATATATATATATATATATATATATATATAATTAACCATTTTTCTTTTATATCGATGGATTTTATTTAATCTGTGATGATGTCCTGCCTAGATATCGTATTATAATTAACTTATTTGTCTTACCCACCTAACGAAAAATATCATGTAATGACAATTTTATCTCCTTAATAACTTCCTCATTGACACATTTCAAAATTAAATTATGCAATATCGCATTTTCCACATATTCTGATCAGTCATGGCATTCATTTACTGAAACCATATGATTTTCTAAGATTTCGGTTGAGGAAGCTATAAAAAAGGATGTGACCAGAACGAAAAAAAGTACGTTTTTCCCCTTGTTTTTGTTCGTGTGTGTTTTATCGTTTTATGTTTGCTAATTTAATGCAGATTTTAAGTACCAGAACATTTCCTCTTCATTTTAACAAATGCAATATATAAAAGATATACCACTAAAAATGTTTTAATTTCAGTAAAATCGTCGTATATGTATGCTTTACACATTGTTGCTCTAATGACAATTACATAGACAATTATACTTGCATCAATAATATATTTTAAACTTTTTTATAGTAGATCTTATTTACGTTAAGTATTGTTCCTGGTGTGGGGAGTCTTCTATTTTTTTTTTTCTTAATTCTTTACTAAGAAAATTTTATGAAGACATGTTATATACTCATTGAGAAATAAGATTAAGTGCTCAATTGTTCTCTTACCAACCCCATAATTAATTGCCGATTAAAAGTAAAACGATTCGCTTCCCAATGATAACATTATTCATAATGACACGCATATGCGTTGTATTGAGGGTGGGAAAGAAAATGCACAAACAAGAAAATGTTTCACTGGAATGAATAAGTAAATTCTCGGCAAACACTGTCAAGGTCAGTTTATTGAATTCCAAAGTCTTCGGAATAGTTTTACTGATAACATCGCAAACATATGAATTGTATATAAAACGGACATATACGTCCGGGGCACTCAACGCATCGGTTGAGAATGATGGGTATATATGGCGGAGGCGTTTGTGGTTTTAATTAATTGTACTTATTAAACACATATGTGAAAGTGTGTGTGTACACATAAGAAGGAGCATATTCTTGGAAGAAGTAAGTTGCCTTGCATTTTGTCCATGTCTATTTTTGAATACCCAAAGAAAACTGTATGTAATAAAAAACTATAATCTGTCATTTGATTTAGTTCTTAAATTTTTGCAAAAACTTTGGACGATAAACATGAACTCGTCTGAAGCAGCACAATGGAAGAACAAGAACAATTACACAAAATGACGTGCTAAATTAAAAATGTGATCTTCACAAATGAAAACCACAACTTTCTTAATTCAAAACCTTAAAAAATGATCCTTATAATACGATTACGTTTACAGATAAAGTTATTGTTGTATTTATTTTTTAGACAAAAACTGTATAAATGTCCTCCTTATTTCTTTTAACTTCATTTTAACAGTGTCAGCAAACATTTTTTTTTTTTATTTTGCAGCTACAGCAACTAAATTACAGCATTTCTTTTAAAACCGTTCACTTCTACTATCACTCACCTATTTTTCTCCCTTTCACATCTAACATCATTCTAACACTCCACACTCAATTGGGCATAAAATTGTATTGTACAGCTGTTGAAACAGAATCATAAATTTCCTAAACAAAAACCAAAACAATATGTATTATTTTAAAGCTTTGTATAACACCATACATTTCACTTTAATGGAGAAGAAAAATATTGACTATTTTCGTAACTTAAAATCATCTTTCTCATTTTTTTTGTAAGATTTTCAAACCATTGAATCAAACAATACATCACCTTAAAGTAACATTTTATCTAAGAAGTGTTATCAAATAAAATATAGGGTTTTATTAATACAAAGTTTATTTATTTATTTGGTGTAAATCCACATGTTGTCTCTTTAAAGAATATCCAACTTATAACCATTATTTATTAAAATAAAAATTCATGCTATAGTACATTTTAACAAAATAATATATTTAAACATTATAAATGCTTTTTTAGAACTCAATGCCAATAAATACTACTATTTAACTAACAATATTTAAAATAAATTATCTGCATTTTAAAAAAAATCCCAATTATTAGTGAAATTTTAACAATTTTTTTGAAAAACTTCAAAGCAGTTGGAGAAAAACGTAATACACATATATTAGTAAAAAGTATTACTAAAATAAATTAGGTGTATATTTTTAGAAAATATACTAAAACTTTTGAATGTTTTATTAAAATTTGAAAATTTTAGAGCTGATTGAGTAAATATTACATTCTTAATGAGCATTATTTAAATAACAAGCCCTTTCTCAAAAAGTATTTTTACAATAAGAAATATTATAGTATATTCTTTAGAAAATAACATAAATATCAGGTTCAAAAAGTTTTATAGAAATACATAGGTAACATTTTGAGTTATCAGACTCCACATGATAGATTTTGAGCAACTTATATAAATGCCCACTTCTGGTAGATTAAGAAAATGCATCCATTTTTTCTAATTTAATAAAATAGGCTGTAGCTTGGCCTATAGGTAGCGTAGAAACAAACAAAGTATGTTTCGTAAAGCCAACAGATAGATTTACTTAAAAAAAGTTTTAAAAAATATACTTGTCGTTACCGAATTTGGTCATTTTTAACGTGTTTGAATACCTTAAACATAACTTGATACACTAAAATTATTGCGTATTAGGCCCCAATGACATCCATGTAATTATTTAAGCAAAGCTTCTAGACCATATTCGTCTCATTGGTAAAAAATCAAACTGGTGACTGATAGAATGTTTGGGTCTCATTACTTCTATTATGCAACAACTAGCTGTATGGCCCGGCGTTGCACGGGTTTTCTGTACTTATATAAGTAAAAGCTTGAGTAAAATATACTTTTTCGAAATTTATCTGCGTTGCAGTTTTAAGAAATATCGTGTATTTTTCAGAATAAAAAAATTCTAACACTCATATGTGCATCGATAAAGTAAACGTAAAGCATGACAAATGAAATAGATAAATTCGTGTCGTATTTTATTTTTCTTAACATTTGAAACAACCTTTTACTAAAAAAATTAAAGATCATCAGTTTTATTATATTTTTCAAAAATAATATATGATTAAACATGTTATATTCATTAATTTACATATGTGTGTAAAAAGAATTAACCCGGCATTGCACGGGCTTTCTCTACTTTTATAAATTTCCCCTTTTCTTCACAACATCAGCTCTTCTAATATTATTTTCAAAAAGGAATTCCCTTCCTCATCCACCGCTTAGCCCGGAGTTGATCGGGCTTTCCATTTTCCTTATGACACCAGCATTTCTGTATGTGTGTTTGTACGCGCACAATGTGAGTGATTTCTTAAATTATGTCAAAAAATTTCCCTTTTTTGAAATGTGTTCCATTCCACTTATTTTTAATTTAAGGCAGGTTTCTTTCCCCTCTCTATAGCCCGAAAATGGTTTATATAGTGTAACATTATTTCTCTATCTTCCCCTCCTTCTCACAGATAAGATACAACTTCAAATTTTGTTGTATGACTTATAAAAAAATATTGTGTTGGACTTAAAAATATTAATGGGAAGCAATAAAAAGAAAACAATACTGATGCTTAGAGTAAATTAAAAATCAACATTTTTTTAATAATAGTTAGTTTTTAAGAATCTAAAATAATAAAATAGATTTCAGGTTTTCATGAATCAATCAATCGTTACATATAATTTGCTTAAAAATGTCTCTAAAATGTATTTTGATCCAAAATAATTTATACGATGTGCTTTTTAATTAACAAATAATTCATTTATTAATGAAATAATTGAAATAATCCTTTTTAAAAACATATATATATATATATATATTAAAATCAAATTTCTATAAGTAATAAAAGTAAAAGAAATATTTACAGATAGCTATTGAAACGATTGCTTTTTTCAATGCTTGGATAAACATATATATATTTGTAAGTTATAAAAAACAGTTTCGGGGAAGTCCTAGATATATATATATATATACATATACATGTATTGAAAAAAACATTAAAAAAACGATCTGACAAAAGCATTTTGATAATTTTATTTTAATTTTAACCTTTTTCATTCCACTTTGTTTAGTAAATTATTTAAACACGTATCTGACTAAAAAAAAGTATGTTATTTCTAGCAAAAAGTGAAATAAACAAATAGCTAGTTTTAAAAAAGCAACTGTAATTTTTAAGTAACTTTTTCGATCTTTCTACGTATTACGAAAATCGATAAAATATCTTAAAAGTTACGGTTTTTTTTAAAAAAAAAATGTGTTTTTCGTTTTCTTCCCTTTTTGCGAGAAATATTTAAGCACTATTTTTGTTACATTTTTTTTAAAAAATTGCAGTTGTTTGCAATCGATATATGAAGTTTCAAGGCATTAAAAAATCATTTTCATATAAATACATCGATATTGACTCATTTTAGAAAAAAATCTTTAATTATGTAAAGTATCTGTCTTTTGTTTAAAAAAAAAACTTATCTCGTGACGAAATAAATTATCTTTCCAATTACAAACGTGCTGGCTAAGTTTTTAAATGCACGAATAAAATTTGGAGTATTATTTTATAAAATCATTAAATTTATATGTGAGTTCCGAGCCCGGGTACTATGGCCTATGAAGAAATGCCTTTACCGATTGCCTCGTGACTCCTTGGGGGGAAAGTAGAAAAAATACTTTCAAAATGAAATGAAGAAATGTTTAATTTCGCATTGTGTTATTTGATAAAGTTAAAAAAAAATTTCGGGCTTCATTTTTAAGTTAATGCATTCAAACTTCTTATATCGATTGGAAACAACAGTAATTTTTAAACAAAAAACTTTAAAAAAAATAATGCTTACATATTTCTCGCAGAAAGGAAAAAAAAAGGAAAAGACATTTTTCTTTTAAACCATAATTTTTAAGATATTTTGTCACTCTTTGTACAGATTTCGTATAATATTGTTCTACACACGGAAAAAAAATTCATGAGACTTTTTTATAAATAATGAAGTTATTAAGTTTTTAAATAAAGTTTTGAGTATTTTTTTGAAAATCTTAAAAAAATGGTTTTTTACATTTATTTTTTAAATGACTGATTCTAAAAGAGAAAAACATGAACATTTTTAGTGCAAAATATTTTCTCTCATTAGCGCGAAAGAAAATGCAAGCGGAACGATTTTGAAATCATACTCATAATAACGTATCGATTTCGACTAATTTTTAAAAAAAAATCCTAAAAAATACATAATATAATCATTTTGTAAAATAGAATATACCATATCGTAGCAAAGTAAATGATCGTTCCGAATATGTAATAATTTTTTGTCTGAGTCTCATGAAATAAATTAGATTGTTAATAGAGAAATCGTTAATTAGATGAAAAAAAAAGTTCCGAATTTTTGAACTTGTCCCCTGGTTTTGAAAAATGGTACTAATTGTGCGCTTTAAAGTTTTAATTAATATATTTTCTAACTAATTGGAATATCGGAATATAAAGGGTCCAAATGGATTCCTCGGATCATTCCCAAAATTTTGGTACCTTCGGCGAGTTTCTGTGTCATGCGGTTCGTGAGAAGATAGGGCATCATAAATACATACGTTTATTTACCTACGAATTTTAATAGTGTAGATAGATCATACTATATTTCTCCAGGGTGCAATTTTTCACTTTAGAGTTCCGTAGTGAGTATTTATTAAAGTCGCACTCAGGAGAAATACGAGTTCAATTCATCACTGATTTCGTGATAGTTCCAAATTAATTGATGAGAACGACACCTAAGTTAGCACCCCACTGTCCTAAATTCTACACCACTCTAACGTGAGAACTTTGAGCCACCAGAGATTAAACGTGAATCAGGCCCTCTACTCGGTGGTTCGTCAGTGGCACTAAGACACTAAGTTCACGACACGCAACCAACGAATCTCTGCCTTTGTAATAATTCCCATCCTACTATACGAGTATATTTATAATAACAATGATTAAATGCAGTTTTGTGTAGTGCGTAAAACTATAAGAATATCCTGTGAAAAATGAAATTCATAATTTTTCTCTCTTAGACATATATTTATAGAAAAAGTTAGGGGAAAAAATGATTTATTTGGTAAGTTAATACATTTCTGAGTATATAAACAATGAAAACAGAGGAAACACCATATATATTTTTTTCTCAACAAAATTAAACTTATTTCTTCTTTTTTTCCCCGAAATTTTGAAACATATTTCTTTCGACATTTCTCTCAGAAGTAGAAAATAATTCCTTAAAAAAAAATCCGTGAAATAAACCCTTAAAGCGTTGCGGGACTTTCGAAGAAGCCAAACGAGGATTACTTTTCCGTTTCTGGCATCAGTACGGAAAACCAAATGATTTTTTTCTTTTCTTTTTTCATTTTTTTTCTGTCGAACGTCTACTCTTTAAGTCGAATCTCAAAAACCAAAATCAGAGAAAAGAGGGAAAGAAAAGTCGAGATGGAGAAAAAAAGAAAGAACTTTACCATGATCTTTAGTAACATCGATTTTACCATGATCTTTATTCCGAAAACCTCCTTTTATCGTTGTATTCGCTTTGGTACGTTACGTCCTTTAGTGCTTTTTTAAATTTAACCTGCTGTATCATGGGAATTTTTAATGGAAAGAAGCTAACCCAAGTCTTTTAAAATGCGAAAGCTTAGTACATATATTTGATTTGCGGAGATTTCAGAAGTTCTCGAATAACTATCACTTATTCTTTCATTTTGAAAATTTTTTCCTTGTTCTTTGTAACACATTTTACATTTGCTTCAGAGCTTCCAGATCGGTGGTGGTATAAATGCTTAAGTCACGTTTCGTTGTTCAAAATAGATAATTAAAGGTCTCTCGGAGACATTTCAGAAAAGAAGAATTGGGGCGATTTGTTATCGAGAAAGGTTTTTATATTGCTATAAGGAACTTTTCCGAAGTGTGTTTTGTTAGGGTTTTCTTAATCAAATTCTCAAAAGAAGCATCAGATTTGTTTTAGAATGCAATTCATGGGTTTTGAGAGTTGGTAGGGGAAGTAAACACCCTATTTTCAAAATCGATAGAGTTTATGTAATCATTTGTTGTCACTGGTGTAATTTTTTTGCAGATTTGCAATCGTGTTTGGTACTATATTAAACTAAACCCAAAACTGACTTAGAGTGATAGAAGAAAAATAAATAAAAAAGCTTTCAATACGTCTTTTGCTTACTTAAGAAGTACTGGAGATAAATGAAACACGCTAGATGAATGATTTTTAAATGGAGTGATATTCAAAAACATGCATGAAGTATTTTATAAAACGACTAGAGGACCCTACAAACGTTGTTCTGTACACACACCTTAAATTCAAAAATTCCAATTTTTTATGAATAAGCTTTAACAATATGGAACGTTTTGAGTAAAATTTGTATTAAAAAGTTATTACAATGTAATTATGTGCCAAGGTTTATACTTCTGTGTTGCTTAGAAGTGAAACACACACACAAACTATTTCCGATAAGAAATAATTTTAAATCAAAAATAGTTTAATAATGTGTGTAATCAATTAGCTACACAAATAGATTTGTAGGTTAGGATAATTATTATCAACACATGTGTAAATTTAATAGAAAATCATTTAAACTACTCACTTCAGTTGCATACTAAATTTGGAGAAAGTATAGTTTCTTATGCACACTTCAAAACTCTTCAAACACTAATTACATCTGAATGTAATAATTTAATTGACACACGATTTATTTCAACAAAATAATAACACGAAGTGATAAAATATTTTCCTGAAATGATCACAGTACCAACTGTCGGCATCAACTAGAATTGTAATAAAATATTTTTGAATATTCGATACTGCGATCGTAGCGCAATCTACCGGATCCAATGTAAAACATTCCAAGATCAACAATTTTTAAATAAAAAATTAATTAAACAAACATTTCTATAAGCCGAATTATAAATCTAAACCATTCTCGAGTCCACTGGAACAGACAAAAACTTTCCTCAAAATCGGTCCAGCCGTTTAGGAGGAGTTCAGTTACATGCATACGCACAGAAGAATTACATATATAAAGATTATTTGAAAATATATTTATTAAAAACGCTAAAAAGCGTGGAACGTCTGCATTTTCGTAGCAATAAAGACCGGGTTTGGCCAGTTTGGCTGAAAATCAATTTTCGACGCCAACTTACGTTTTTTTCAATTCCTACTATTATCTCACGATCTATATACATATTTTATTTGTTTGTTTGTTTATTTATTTATCTTGGAGGTATTTCAACCGTTAATAAAATACATTTTAAATCGCTCAATTGAGCTGGAATGTAATGTACATGATTATTTTGGATGACAATACAATAATTTAATTATAATTAATAAAAACTATTTTTTTTATTAAAACTAATTATTTCAAAAATCACAAATACAGCACGTTGGCGGCTTAGCGACCCTTTTGGCGATTTATGTAAATATTTGAAACCTTTTTTTTTCTCACGTGTTATAACATTCAGTTGAAAGGAAATTTTATTTACACGATTGTTTTCGATGACAAAACGATACTTTAATGATAATTAATAAAATTGATTACTCTTTAAGTTATGATTCTGTCATATGTATATACATATTTATAGTAATTGCAACTCTTTAATAAAAAGTAGCTAAAATAAATGTTTTCTTGGTTGATCTAAGTATGCATTCATTTAATTTATTTTTATATTACTTGTTTATAACAATAGCGTTGTTACAACAAAACAGGCGAATGTTGAGTTGTATTTTTTTTAATGTTTTTAATTAACATATTTTAACTAATTGCGATATTGGTCCAAATTATGGATCTAAACCATTCTCGAATTTACTTGAAAAAATAATTACTAATAATTACAACAAAAATTTGATCGAAATCGGTACAGCCATTTAGGAGAAGTTTAGTGACCACAAACACACGCACAGAAGATTTTTATATATAAAGATTTGTTTCAAATTTCACTTGTATTAATATTGTGTAAAAGTCCAAAAATCAAACTTATGTTAATTTTTTTTAATGAATTTGTTATTTTTGTTTGTATCCAAAATATGTAATGTTTCGTGTAAAAATTGCTTAGCATATTAAAGTATCCGACTAAGTTTGGAACCGTGATTTTGCAAAAGCGCATAAATGGATTATATCTATAATAAAGAGTGTTTTTTAAGGTATAGAAGTTTAAGTTGGCATTACTTTCCAAGATGACGACCAATTTAACAGCTGTCAAGCGATTTATTCTCAGTTTGGTTTGGCAATTCATCAAAACGATCATCAAGCAAGGCGTAGATTCGTCGAATAGGCTCAAAAGGAGATTGCCGTTGTTCCCGATTTTCATAAGCGAATTTTGTTTAGCGATGAAGCGCACTTCTGGTTGAATGGCTAAGTCAACAAACAAAACTGCCGCATTTGGAGTGAAGCTAATCCACAAGTGTATGTCGAAACACCGTTACATCCAGAAAAACTGACTGTTTGGTGCGCTTTATGGGCTGGTGGAATCATTGGTCCGTACTTCTTCATAAACGATGAAGGCCACAAGGTTACAGTCAATGGTGATCGGTATAGAGCCAAGATTACTAACTTTTTCATTCCTGAATTGAACAATCATGATGTCCAGGAGCTGTGATTCCAAAAAGACGGCGCAACATGTCACACAGCTCGTGCCACAATCGATTTATTGAAAGACACGTTTGGTGACCGCCTAATTTCACGTTTTGGACCTGTGAATTGGCCTCCAAGATCTTGTGATTCAACACCACTAGACTATTTTCTGTGGGGCTATGTAAAGTCATTGGTCTATGCGGATAATCTACAAACGCTTGACCATTTGGAAGACAACATTCGCCGTGTTATTGTCGATATACGGCCACAAACTTTGGAAAAAGTCATCGAAAATTGGACGTCCAGATTGGACTACATCCGAGCCAGCCGTGGTAGTCATATGCGAGAAATCATATTTAAAATGTAATGTCACAAGATTATCTTTCGAATAAAAAACAATTCATGTCAATCTAATAATACATCGTTGTTTTATTGCAATTTAAAGTTCTATACCTCTAAAAAACACCCTTTATTTATTGTCACTTAGATTAAAAAATGTTTATAAAATTGTTTTAAGAATACTATTAGAATAAAAAATTATTTAAGTACAATATTTTGACAAACAATGAACATAGAGAATGACCCATTTTCAAAATATTCTTTTTTTTTTTGTGAAAAATGCTTCTATTATAATAATAATTTGCCTGTCAATAGCTTAGACCTCTGTACAGAGCCTCTACTAGAATTTTTTTAAATATATAACATCGAAGTGGGTTTATCCATGTTTTACGACAATAGAGGCGAGAAATTTTAAGAAAAAAATGCTGATAATTATTTCAATGGGCTGTAACTCTGAAAAGAATTTGAATTTTTCAAAAATCTTAATTAAACATCTGTACAGAGGTCTGACCTATATACAGGCAAAATATTGTTATAATAGAAAGATTCTTCACAAAAGGAGAACGTTTTGAAAAAAGGTTATTAAAAGTTAATTTTTGCCGAAATATTGTATTTAAATAAATTTTTTTTGTCAAAATGTACTTAAAACAATTTTATACACGTATTCTAATTTAATATATCATCAATTAAATAACATGAAAATTATTCATTTATGTACTTTTTTTAAAATCACGTTTCCGAACGCAGTCGGATACCTTAAGCTATTAGAATTGAATAATCTTGTCTACAGACCATAATCCATAGATACAATTTAGACTTAATTTGATTAATAAAAGACGGACTTTTTTACGAAATTTTACATTTTAACGTCGTGTATAATAGGTATACACAAATAAATATTGTTAATAAACTGAAGGAATTTATAAATATATAATTTTTTGGTGAAATAGTATATTTTTTTAAAATTAATTTATAATATGAAAAAACCGATATATATATATATATATATATATATATATATATATATATATATATATATATATATATACTAGCCGTTACCCACCCACTTCACAGGGTATTTCACGATGTTGTATAAATGTATACTGTTTGCGTATATATGAATTAATGATATCTAGCATTAAGAATTCGATTGTATTGAAAAAATATATTTATAGCTGTAACTGTCGCCTCTTGATATAAAAAGGACATAAATTATAATACTTAATTTCTATTTATATCTAAAATAGAAGTAAAAAGATCTTTTGCGCTCACTTAACCTAATAATCAAGTGGATTTCCACCAAAGCAAATTTCAGTGGATTTCTACTCCATAAAATAAGTATGCGTGCTAAATTTCAAGTCCAAATCTAACAGAGCAAAATCGGAATTTTTATCACCAATACCTCGTTGAGAGCATTCTTAACGGATTCCAATTCAACAAAAAAGAAGCATGAAAACCAAGTTTCATTATTATAGTCTTAGCAGTTCGGAAACGGGAATTTTGTCTGTCAATACACCCCAATAACTCTCCCCTATTATCCCCTGGAGTGGGTTTCCATAAAATCCATTCTTAGTGGAACTCTTTTCAACTAAAGAAACGTGCTCAACAAATTTCAGGTAAATGGGTTAAATTAAAAAACAGGAATTTTTCTATAACACGCCTTATTTCCTCACAACCCCACTCTTTTGGGGGTCCGTTTTCGCAAAACTCTTTGGTATAAGAACTCTATTCCATGAACGGAACATACCTTCTAATTTTCAGGCAGGTGGGTCTATTAGTAGAAAAGCGGAAATATTTATCTGTTACACCCCTTAATCCCCCTCAGTGACCCTTGGGGATCAATTTTCCCTAAAATTATTTTGTAGTGGAACTCTACGCCATGAAAGGAATCCGTTTACCAAATTTTAAGACTGTACGTCTAATAGTTTAAAAATGGAAATATTTATCAATAACGCCACTTAGGAAGCGATTTTCACAAAACACATCTTATAGCAGATCTCTACTTAATGAATGGAATCAGCTTACTCAATTTAGAGATTTTACGTCTAACAGTTTAAAAAAGGAGTAAACTGCCTATAACGCCTCTTAATTCTCCACAACGCCACTTGGGGGTCGAGTTTCACAAAACCCATTTTGTAGCGGATCTCTACTCTATGAAAGGAATTCACTAACCAAATGCCAAGACTGTACGTCTAATAGTTTAAAAATGGAAATAATTATCTATAACGACACTTAAGCCCCGCAACGCCCCTTGGAGGTCGATTTTCGTAAACATCATTATGTAGGGAATCTCTACTTTATGAAAGAAATCTGTGTACCAAGTTTTTTTTTTTCAAGACCGTACATCTAATAATTTAATAATGGAAATATTTATTTATAACGCCCCTTAAACCCCTGTAACGGCCCCTTGGGGTTCGATCTTTGCAAAATTCGTTCTTAGCTGACGTCCATTCCATGAAGGGAACCTACCTACCAAATTTCAAATCTGTAGGTTTGATAGTTTAGGAGATATCGTGATTAGTCAGTGAGTGAGTCGCTTTTCTCCTTTATATATATATATATATATATATATATATATATATATATATATATATATATATATATATATATATATATATATATATATATATATATATGAGTTAGCTGTATAATTTTTTTTTCTTCCATTTTTTTCGAAAATAAACCAATTTATATAAGAACAGTTATCTGTTTCCTTCTCTCATCCAAGTTAAAAAGCTAATTTGGCTCTGGATTTATATTAAATGTGTAGGAAATGAAATACTTAACCCTTTAACTGCTGATTACAAGTTATGCAATTCACTCCCTAGTGTCACCGATTTTCACACAAGAGCGTTGTAATTGGGAGGAAAGAATATGCACAAATAAGCAGTATTTTTTTTTATGAAACATGTAAATCCTTTGCACATACTGTCAAAGTCATTTTATTGCATTCCAAACCTTAGAAATAGTTTTTCTGATAGCAGCGCAAAGAAAAGAATCGTTTTCGAAAGAACCGATATATTCGTCCGGGCACATTACGCATGAGTTGAGAGATACGGATATGTACGCCAGCGGTACTTAAGGGGCTAAGAAAAAGAAACCAACCATCCTCCTTTCTGGAGGACAGTCCTTCTTTTATAGGTTCTGTCCTATTTCGAAAAGTGTCCTTCTACTTGTCCTCCTTTTCAATATTTTAAAAGAGATCTGTTAATCTATATCCAGAGATAAGAACTAAACATGTGTTTCCACTACGTCAAAGAATAGTCTGAAACAAATATCACAGGAAATAATAGCTTCCAATGGTGTTTTTTGACTTCATCGTAAGTAAATTGAGCAAGTAAAGAAAGTTGTTTAGAGAAATAGAATTTTTATCGAAATAAGTGCCTGATATTAAAATCGATGACAATTGTCTGTGAAGAAATTAGAAGACTGAAATGTTTATTTAAATTCTAACAAATTGGGACAATTGGAAAATCAGTATGCTGGAATTGATAAAAGATGGGTGGAATTACTTAACTATTTCATAAATGAACACTTTCCATGTGATAATTTTGTATTCTTGTTGAATTTACGTTGCGCTGCAGTAGAAATAATGCAGAATTTGAAAGAGAGTTTTTTTCAGTTGGAGATGATTTTTGAACAAGTGATAAATCAAGATTGAATGTTGATATTTAGCTGTAGTACTTACCTTAAATTTCAGTATGAAGGAGATATTTTTTATTCTGAAACTTCCGATGTATTAGAAAATAATATATTGGAGAAAAATACTCGTTTAAGTAAATATTTAAAATGAATTAGCGTATTTTTGTTTGAATTAATAAAATGTTTCAGATATTTATGTTGTAACTTTTTCTTAAATGTTTCGAGCTCGCGTCCTCCTTTTCATTGTAAAAAACTGGTCACTTTATGAAGAAGCATATGATTATGAACTTGATCATTTAGAAGTACCTATCATGCTGTCTTGATCTTTTACTTACCATTTTTTATAATACAATTTCTCTATTATATCGAACACAGTCAATTATTTTAAATGCTTAATATACAATAAGTTATATTTTGCTGTTTATGTATCTTAATTTCTTGTAATACGATTAATAATATTGAACTTCAAATTAAAAAATAAAAATATTAAAAAATAAATATAACATAAAAATTATAAATACTTATCTTATAATTTCTAAGAATATAGGTAACAAATTTATTTTGATATCATTCAAAACCATGTGCATCTGGTAAATCACTCTTATGCTATCAATGATCTTAAAATTTATTTATAGCTTTGCACACTAAAAAATATTCAAGCATTTTTTTTTGTATGAAAATTAACCTCTAGGAACTTTCTGGAATGCAGTTTTCCTCAAATGTTTTAAGTTCAATTTTACTTTAAGTTATGCAGATATCCGCCATTGTTTCATAAATCATTTAATTGTGTATTTAATTTTACTTAAAATAAATACATTATGATAAATTTCGTGTTGTATTTTTGAATTTCACACAAAATAAAATTAGTTGAATTTTTTTTGTTATTATTATTTAATTTTTAAAGGGAAACTTAATTAATAAATTATAAATAATGCTGAGAAAACATTTCAACGACGTATTTTCTTCCAATTAATTCAAATTGTGCAGTTGGATTTCCACTAAGCTAAAATGCTAAGTATGGATTTCGCAGCACTACTGTATTGGGGTCTAAAAGATCCATGGCGTAAAATGAGATAAAAATAAGTCTACTTGTAAAATTGAATGCACGCAATGTGAGTCTAAGCTATATACTATTATTTTTTGTCTAAACTGACTAATCTACTTTTAAAAGAATTATTTTATTTAAATGCAATTTGTTATTTTTGATACATAATTTGTATTGTTTTCTTCCAAAATGCATTATTTTGTTACTGAAGAAGTAAAAAAAAAGAACCCTAGAAAAACTAGAATTCTTCGAAATAATCAAACATAAGAAACATAATTAATTGCTTTTAATGTTTTAAAATTTTCAAAATAATATTTCCCCTAGAAATATACTGTAGCCTAACTACATCATTGCAGTAATTAAAGTGATTTACTTTCAAGCAACGCTGATTTTTGGCACCACGTGCTCATGTTCGATTTTCTGATGTGCGAAATTCATGAGGCATTTACTTTTTTCTGACGTAGCCATTGAAACAAACATATCACTTTACTTTGTCACCCATAATCAGGATAGTACTACCATAGTGCAACTAGTACTATCGTAAATAATCCCAGGACTAGTAAAGATCAGTATGGAAAGCGTGAGCCAAAAAGTGAAGGATTTATAATCTCGCTTTAGGAAAATAAACTGTGAAAAGGTATTGAGTAAAGTAGTTCTTAGTTACGATATATATATTTATTTATACAATGCTTATGGATAGGTGTTGTAGTGACTGTGAAAGCACGCGACAGCAGTTGAACATTTGCATCCTATTTCTTTCTGATATACTTGTATTTCGTAGAGAAAAAAATGTCAAAAAGTTTATATTTTGACATATAGACTTAAATTGAAGTCGTAATTCACTTTCTTGTTTTAATTGCAATATTTTCTTCTCTATTAATTAAAATAGGAGCTGTACATTTCTTTTTTTCCTAGATAGATAGCTCTGTAAATAATCGTGAGAGGATATTGTTGTAGTAAGGACAATGTTAGCTTTCAATAACAGTCAAGTTTAGGAAATATTGTAGGGCTGATTTTTAATCGGAGATATATACTGCAATAAAAATGGATTTAGGTTTACATTTTTTGGAGTAATATGAAAATACAGAGCGAGAGAGAGAGATGGTTAGTTGCGATTTGTTTCTTTAATTAAATTTTATATTTTTAAGTGCTTCGAACGCACTTGGATATTTTTATCATCTTCAATCTAAATGAAGGTTGCTAAATCATTGGTAAACAAAATAGTAATTCTTTTCTTTTTTTTTATTTATTTGCCAATTCATGGATACATTCAACGACTTTAGTAGAGATAAATAAATCAAAGATACAAATATTCTACACAATAGAATTAGAATTCAAAAGATAATTTAACTGGAAAAACATGGCCATGCACTTTAAAATGTTCAGTCCATAAAAGATACATTTTATGTTCAATAACATAATGAATCCTGTAATAATATATCATTGAAATACTGACTAAATATTTTCTGTAACTATTGATAAGTTCATATATGAAGTACATACAAAAATGATTTAACATCTGCAATTAAGCAATGATTTCATTGTTTCAAATTATAAATTTGGAAAACATTTATTAACATTGATCTTGTAACATTATCTTCACGATAAAACTATTTTTAATTTGTTTCCAAATTTCCAGTTTGATTTATCTCAAGATCAGTTTTAGAAATCCTTTTCAGTGCATATTTATATATAGCTTATGAGTATAATGTACATAAATAAAGTTAATTTGCAAAATAGTAAGTCTTAGAGAAATTATGCCCTAAGAAAGTAAAAAGTTTCTTATACTATATAAACAATATCAATGTTTTTAAAAGTCAAGAAGATGGAGCGTGCACTTAGGCAACTAGTGGAATAACAAAGAATACTTTACAGCTCATAAAGTGGCGCATATGAACAAAAGACTTCTCACAGAATAACGTTTAGATTAAGTGTGAGGTTGTGTGATATATATGTATATATACATATCAAACATATATGTATTTTTCTTAGAATGGAATTAATTTTTTAAGTAGCAGCGATTCCTTATCGTAAATAATGAATATAAAGCTGTTTAAATTATGACAACAATGGGATAAAGTAATAAAAAAGAGATTTAAATTTCAATTGGTGAGGCACCGAAATAAAATGAGTTGCATAAAGAAATTATATTTTAATATTATTTCTCTTTAAGTTAAATGAAAATATTGTTAAACTATATAATGTTTTTAATTTAATAATTTTATTTAAACTATACAAATACTACTTCTGTTCCGGTCTACTTTTTTGATTAAAAAAAAGAGAATGAAAATAAAATTTTTAAGCCAATTGCGATGAAAGACTGAATCTAAACAGAAAAATAATGATCTAAATAGGAACAACTTGGAATTGTTAATTATAAATAATAAAGTCAAAAAGTCAGTAGTTGCCATAGAAGAAAAAGCATTTTATCTTAATTTTATTTTCCGTAAGGTAGTCAACTTTTATTTATTTCCATGCATTTATGATCACAATTAAAATATATTTAATTGATTCAAAAAACCACCATATATTGCTATGATTTATATGAACAAAAAATGCAACTTATTTTTTTTAAATTTCTTAAGGCCAAACTATTTGTAATATTTATATTTTCATCATTAATTTGAATATTATTTTAATAAGCAATTGAATACCATGTTAATTATTGAATGTCATTCAAATAAGCACTATGATTTCTTTAACTCAAAAACTGTTTCTTATTATTTTTAGATATATGATATAAACCATATACACACATGGAATAAAGTTCTATACCACTTGTGATTAGTCTTGAAGATAATTCGTTTCATCAGATGATTATTCAACATGCATACAACATGGCAGTTTTAAACTGAATGTAAGTAATTTATTTTCACATTTCCTGTAGAACAAAAAACAGATAGATTAGAATTTAAGATCTAGATACTTTAAAATTTAAAGGATTTTATACACATTTTGAATGTAAGCAAATTACAATATATATGAGGTATTTTTTTTATTTCCAACATAATTTTAATTTATCTAGTTATTCTTATATCAAAAGATAACTCATTGTGTTTTAAAATACATAGATGCATTAATACAATTTCATTAACTAACAACATATTTTCTGCAAAAAAAATATTGATTTTAAATTAGATGTTTTTAAACTTTTACACACACACACACTTTTGGGAAGTACTTCCTTTTTCCATATATTTAAAAATCAAATTTTTGTTGTATTATTTTAAACATAATAAAAGCATTTTATCATTATAAAATGATTCATAAATTTACAGTAATGGATTTGATAGCTTCATAGACTCATAATGAAACCTTAAATGAGAATGTGTACATTATTATTAGCATATTTCATGAAATATTTAAGTTGTAATTTGCTACACATATTTTTAGAAATACATTCTAATACGATGTTCATTAAAAATTCATTATTCAGAGCTGAATTTATTATATGTTTTTTTTTTAGTTTTTGTGAAAACGCTTTTATTCTCGTGAATAGAAATGTATTATTTTCATTATTCAACATTATAGAAAAATGTTTAAATTTTAATCATTTTTTCATACATAGAACAATAACGGAAAGTAATTGTAAGAAACATTAATTTAAATTTGGGTTAATTTCCCCGAATTATGTTACTTTATACACCTAAGGAACACTTTTCAACAAAGAAAAAAAATTCAAAAGTGCAAGACAAATTGGAAACAAAATAGTTTTAAAACATCATAAAAAAGGAAACTTATTTATATGAATTTATAAGTAAAAACTTTTGTTAAAAGAAATACATTTTTAAATGTATACAGAGATAGAAGTGTACCTTTCACAAAAAAAAAAGAAATTTCCATACAAATTTCAAGCAATTTTAAAAAGGAAATATGAGCAGGTAAAGAAAGAAAGAAGAAACAGAAAAGATATACGCATATTTTTTCCAACTCGTAAAATACGGAATTTGACTTATTTTAAAAGAAAATATAATTTAATTATACTAATTCTAAATGTTTTTATCCAAACTGGCAAATTGGATTTTTCTCAATTTTTTTTCGTTAGCATTGGTACACCTGAACAAAATTCTTAATTAAAAATATTTATTGACTTGTTTGATGAAAAAAACAATTTAAAGAAGTTGTATGTAATGTATAATTGTTTTATTGAATGTATTCAGTAACGATATTGTTCCAATTTTTTAAATTTCCTATGAAAGTATTTCCGCTTTTAATTTTTACCGCTTACTTAGTTATGTTTTACAATCTTAAATTTTTGAAAAAAATACTTTGGGAAGAAATTATTTTGATTTCATGTCCAAATATGGTAGTTTAAGAAAGAGGATCAATTTTATGAAAATAAATATAATTATCAACTTGTTTTTTTAAAAAAAATGTAATTATGAAATAATAAAATTAAATATGTTTAAGATTATGAAAAATTTTGATAAATATATGAATAAAAAAAGATCACAATAATATTTATTTTTTATGATATTAAATATGGACACGAATATAATATGATATTCTTCACCGCATATAATATGATTTGTTCTTGTTTAATTTGATTTGATTTCTTTTTAATTTGAGTTTAAAAGGTTTCTGCATGTTTTGAAGTTACAAATAATTCAAATTAGAAAAATTGAAAATAAATATTGATTAGTTATATATGTATATATATATTTAAAAAATAATGTTAATAAAGTTTATTTACTTATTTACTTTTTATAACATATAATAGCTTTCTTGGGAAATATAAAGCATAAGTTCTTTCATTTAAGAGATTAATGTGTAAATATGTTACCAGAAATTAATTCAAGGATTTAATAACCTAGATTTTAAGGAACCTAAAGTAACTGATACACTCCACTGATTTTTTTAAAATAAGTGCCTTTATATACCAGTGAATAAACTATTTGAATAAATCTATGGAACATAATCTGTCAATTGATTGTTTATTAATGTCACACTCTGAAACAACCCTACGGTTACTTACAATTTAATTTCGGACCTTGACAGTTAACGAGGGTAATACTTGAGTTGGCACCCTCTCTCGAAACTCCCCCCTCTACTATACAAGACTTGAAGAAAACATGTTAAGAGAAAAAAATGGAGTGTTACGAAGCTTCAATGATGAGTATTCTGTGAGAAAACGTAGCTACAACTGGATTTTCAATTTTATTTAAAGGTGAAAATATTCAATTGTTATGCAGGTATGAAGTAAATATTTACAATGATTAAAAATGTGCCGTTCACATATACAAGTATTATAAAAAAAATTAATTCAATTCTTACTTAGATCAATGAAGAAAAATTTTATTTTAGCTACTTTTTATTAAATAGTTACAATTAATATAAATATGTATGTACATATGACAGAATCATAACATTAAGTGTTAATTAATTTTTATTAATTATCATTAAAGTATCGTATTCTCATCCAAAACAATCGTGTATTAAAAGTTTCAGTTGAACTGAATGCTTTAAAACGAGAGAAAAAAAAACCTTTTCAAGTTTTGACACAAGTCGCCAAAAATGATGCCAACGTGGCTGTATTTGTAATTATTTAAATAAATAGTTTTCATCTATTAAGTTTTATTAATTATATTTCAGTGATTATATTGCCATCCAAAATAATCATGTATAAACAATTTAAGCTCAATTGAGCTCTTTAAAATATATTTTATTAACGATTGAAAATCCCATCAAGATAAATAAAAAATAAATATATTGAGTGTGTGCTAATAGTAGGAATTGAAAAAAAGCTTTCTTAAAAGTTATCCACTTTAATTTTTAAAGAAAACTCTTAGCCTATGATATACTTCATTTTTTTTTTATTTTATTCCTATGAAAAAACTAAATGTTGTAACTAAACATATGTTTCCTCCTTTTATCTTAGATTTTTACTATAATATTCAGTGCAAGATGTTTCTATATTATCTAATGTTTTTTCTGTATTTACAACTATTTCGATTACTTCCTTACCTTAATTTTTAACTTAGCATTGTAAGTTTGGTAATGTTTCCTCAGAAAACGTTATTTGAATTTGTATTTTCTATCTATCCAGTAGCCCATGCAATAATTTTCCTTACTGATCTTAATTTCTATAGATTGTAGAATTGAATTAAGAATACTTAATCTACAAAGGTAATGTATACTCCAGAGAACAAGCTACCTACCAATCTAATGAAAGCAATCAGCAGAGTTCATTCTAGCTACGGAAATGAGTGTCTACGGTGTAACTTGTAGCGCACTTTATGAAGTGTGTAGCATTAATTCCCCTTTTTCTCTAATTGCCTGCTACACCCCATCACATACGTAGAGAGTAGATTTATTTAATAAGTCTCTCACAAAGAGCTTCTTTAATGTATTTTCCAGTATACTTTGCGATTAACTGACCTTAGTGTCTTCTTAGCAATTCCTGATACACTTAAAACGGCTTTGATGTCGAATAATATGCCATTTACGATTTACAATATAAGTCCTTTTGTTTGCATTTTTTTATCGAAGTCCTGTCTCATATATTTGTTTTTCAAATAGATTTGTTTTAGAAAATGCGATAAGTAAAAATACACAAATATTTTTTTTTCTAGATAAATGTGTAAAACACTGCTTCTCAAACTTACAATATACGCGACCCAATATTCGATCATCATTTTCATCACGCCCCCCGTACAATAAAAATGCATTGAATTCAATAATACTATACTTTGACACTAAAGCTATAATATACGACTTTAACCTCTTATGTGCCACCGACGTATATAAACGTATCGTTCAGCCAAACCATTAATTTTCTGGACGTATATATACCTCTTTTCGAAGTACGAACTTTTCTGTGCAGTGCTATCCAAGAAATTATTTCGAGGACTTTAAATGCAATAAAAGGACCTTGACAATGTTTTCGAAGGATTTAATTATTTCAGAGGATTTTTGCTTATTTATTTCTTTCCTCCTCCTCCCCCTCTCCCCCTATCAAAATACACTCATCTACGTGGTAAACTGTAGCATTGGGGAGAGAATCACGTAACTTTTAATTGGCAGTTAAGGAATTAATTATGAACCGTACAAATAATCAAGAAAAGTGTTAATACAAGCCCATGGGGCTACTGATAAATATCAAACTTTTCCTTAACTTAGTATTGTTAAATTAATAACAAAATATGCAATGTACTATATTGATACATTTATTAGTGTATTATATCATTGTAAATGTGTATTAAATATTTATTTTATCAGAAAGTATTTTGTTTTATTACTTTCAGTAAATGAATAATTTTTTAAAACATCTTTTGTTTTCGACTTTTCAATAGAATCGCACCCCCCTTGTCGAGTTATCACGCCCCTAAGGGAGGCGTGCCCCACATTTTGAGAAACGCTGGTGTAAAAACAAAATAAATATAATATATATTTCTTTGATATTTTTCAATGACTAACACATCAATACTCAACAAAAATTTTGGACTCAATATATATTTATATACGCGTGTGTGTGTATATACAGAGTGTTTTTTTTCCAGGTATAGAAGTTTAAGTTGGAATTACTTTCCAAGTTGGCGACCGATTTAACAGCTGGCAAGTGATTTATTCTCAGTTTGGTTTGGCAATTCATCATGAATAGACTCACGCCTGAACAACGCTTTCAAATTGTGCAATTTTATTTCGAAAATAGTGGTCGATTTTCATAAGCGAATTTTGTTTAGCGATGAAGCTCACTTCTGGTTGAATGGCTACGTCGACAAACAAAACTGCCGCATTTGGAGTGAAGCTAATCCACAAGTGTATGTCGAAACACCGTTACATCCAGAAAAAACTGACTGTTTGGTGCGCTTTATCTGCAGGTGGAATCCTTCTTCAAAAACGATGAAGGCCACAACGTTACAGTCAATGGTGATCGGTATAGAGCCATGATTACTAACTTTTTCATTCCTGAATTGAACAAGCATGATGTCCAGGAGCTGTGGTTTCAAAAAGACGGCGCAACATGTCACACAGCTCGTGCCACAATCTATTTATTGAAAGACACGTTTGGTGACCGCCTAATTTCACGTTTTGGACCTGTGAATTGGTCTCCAAGATTTTGTGATTTAACACCGCTAGACTACTTTTTGTGGAGCTATGTAAAGTCATTGGTCTATGCGGATAAGCCCCAAACGCTTTACCATTTGGAAGACAGCATTCGCCGTGTTATTGCCGATATACGGCCACAAATGTTGGAAAAAGTCATCGAAAATTGGACCTCCAGATTGGACTACATCCGAGCCAGCCGTGGCAGTCCTATGCCAGAAATCATATTTAAAATGTAATGCCACAAGAGTATCTTTCGAATAAAAAAAATTCATGTCAATTGAATAATACATCGTTGTTTTATTGCAATTTAAAGTTCTATACCTCTCAAAAAAACACCCTTTAATAACTTAATATTTAATCTTACGCATATTTTATCTGAATTATAAATACCGATACACTGTTTCGAAACGCTAGTCTCATTTCATTTTTTATAAAAGTATTAATGCCTTAATTTTGTCAGATTCATTCGTTCGTGATTCCTCCTTTAAAGAATAAGACCTAGAATTTTTTACAAATTTATTTGCCCTTCTTTGTTAAATATGATTTTTGGCTATTACGTAGCTTTCTGAGTGAGTGAAACTTTTTCCTAAAATATTATCGTTATATATATATATATATATATATATATATATATATATATATATATATATATATATATATATATATATATATTTTAAAATAACTGATATTTTCCTTCACATGAGCATGTGTTTCTATCTTATCTATTACGTCTTTCCCTGTTTTATCTTTAATTTAAATGCAGAAAAGAGAAAATTCCATCTCTTGCTGTTCTGGCACTTGTGCGGAGATGATGCAAAATTTATTTTTTTTAATATGAACTTGTAACAAAAGTTCACATGTTCGGGAGTTTTCTCTCTTATATTAAAAATACATAAATATTTTCTTAGTTGTATATTCAGCATTTCTGTAGCCACAAAAACATGCAACAAAATTGAAAGCATTTTGTATATATATTACCTTGTAATATGCTGTTATAATTCTTGCTTCAATCATGTTTGAACTTAAAATCTATTGAATAAGTAGTTCACGTTTTACTGTACGTTATGTTACGTTTATAAAATATCAGATCTCTATTCATTATGATTAAATAAGCATTATATTCCTTAAAAAAATTTTACTTTGGTATATGAAATGCTGATTAGTTTAAAAGTAAATATATATACATTTTATTTTTGTCACTTCCTTTATTCAGATAGTATCAAAACTTCCTACTAACAGTATAATGTACTCTGATCTAACTGTATTATTAATCCTTTTTAAACTTATATCAATTAATAAAAACGGCTCTAAACATCATATTTAATCAACATAAACTTAAGAAATAGCAGTAGTTTATATATATTTAAGACTATTAAAATTATTTTCTTCTAAACTGAGAGTAAATTATAGATGTTATAAAATTTTAATAAACAATGTTCTATGAAATAATTTTTTAAAATTCCAAATTGATAAAGCTTGCGTCCCTTTTATTCTAAAGAATTGAAGAGCATTAATTTAGAAAATTCCATTTCCAATCCCCCAACCGCTCCCGGACATTTCAATTACACGCTCACTCAACATCACTTCTAAAACTGACAGGTCCCCTTACCTTAACCCATACCTAAATTAAAATCCATCCAATAATAAATCAATCTCTCTACATCTTCCCCTCATCGCCTTCCCAAATCCCCAAACTCCTGACGGGTTAAAACTTCCTGGGTCACCAGAGATCAGCCTCTGGAACTAACAAAGCTCGCGCCCATCAACGAGTGGCTACATCCTGAGCAGTTCCCCATTTGTTCCCCAAAAGTCCCTAATAACCTTCTAACGATTGGTCGGATCGCATGCTGAAATGTTTGCTCTGTCCCTCGAGGTTTAAGGCAACCGAGGCCCTTGCTGAAGAAAATGGATGACCTTGTGCAATGGAATATCCCTTTGATAGATAACGCTGATTAGGGGGAGGTAGATAGAAGGATGGTAAATTTCTGCCTTGTTCTCTCTTATTATCTCAGCAGTGCATGGTAAGTGCTTCCGGTTCCGTATAGGGCTAATGCTTGACTAGAGATGATTGCATGCATGTTGGAGAAGTGTGACGAAGAGATTAAATATTTTGTTTAGAAGCGAGATATTTAATGCACGATACATTAGATAAATGCTTCATTTTAAGTGAAATGCTTAATTTGTGTTCAATATGGGGTAAAAATTAAATTATCAGGATGTGTTAGATTTTTAATTAAAATTATATACAATGCCAGTTTCAGTTTAGAAAGTGCCAATTGTAAATTTATTCAATTAATAGTGTTCTAAGAATATAAAAATAATATCTAGTTTGGGATTATACAGCAAAGCAGAATTTAAAGTTTTGCTTATGACACATGACACAGACACATTTTATTTTTCTCCATATAAAATTTACATTTGTATACATTTTAAGCAATTCAAAAATGCATATGTAATTTGTTTTGGGATATTTCGAAATATGTTTTTGGTACCAAGACATAGCCCACTTTAATGTTTTAATGAAAACACACAACTACAGAAGCTCTACTTTTTGCAGAGTAGCATTTTACGTTCTGCAGTAAGCTGACAGATTTGTCATTTTCGTTTTGGTGGTTCAGTATTCGAAAGATGATGTAACGGATCAATTCAAAGTATAACGAATTTTTTAATTAAATTTAGGGTGCAGCAAGCAAGAACACATATGAACACGTAACAACATTCCATAGAATATTTGCAATTTAAATTCTAAATCAATCAATAAGTAAAAAACATCAGCTTATTCTATTACGCGTAAAAATACAAATCAATTTGAATTTTAACAGCATACTGCTGACTTCAAACATCGAGGATGCCAACTTTTGCACCAAACTTATAATACCAAACGATTAAATATATCAGTAAATAAATTAAACAGTGAGAAAAAATACAGCTAAATAAATTATTAAATCAAAGCACATGACAATAATATGGAAACGAGAATTATTTCCAACATTAAAGGATAGAATAAACTAATATCAAAGAACATATTTCATATTGCATATTTTGAGTTGTGTACAAATTTAAATTATGCGTGTAGTTATATATATATATATATATATATATGAAAGAAATATGTATTATATATCAAAAACAAGAAATAATAGATAATGAACATAACAAGAAATAGCATAATAAAAATATAAAAGCTGAACATGAAGAACAAAATTATAGAGAAATAAAAGAAAGAAACTACAAAAAAGAAGAACCTAGCGAGTCAGAAAGCAATTTCGGATTTAGGACCGAATAAGTGGGGTTAAACTAGTTTGAAGGCGCCAACCTTCCCCCTTTGCAACTCGGTAGGTAAAACCAAATAAAATAAAATAAACAAAAATTCAGAGTATGTAAAAACTCAGAGAGTATGATAAAAGCACTCACTACTATTGTGTAACAAACTCTTCCAAACTCTTAATGCAGAAAAATCACAAAATAATTACGTAAGAAAAGTAGAAAAATCCTAACACAATTACATAAGAAAAGTATTTTTCAAAAAATAATTTAACAAAATTTCTTTACTCACAGAGCTTTTACGAAGAGAATCAAGCATCTTGACATCAATCAAAATCAATTATTCACCAAGTTAAAAAATTCGAATATACATAAACACATCTTTTGAGGTAACTTTTAAACCAGCCAGCAAAGACAGGTATCAAAAAAAGACGACAATCAAATATGGTAGAATTTGAATTGGTTGATTGTCAAAAATGTAAATTTGCTAGGTTCTAATTTGGTTGGTTGTCAACAACGTATATATATATATATATATATATATATATAGGAACCTCCTCGAGTCCAGGTGGCGGGTAAAGAGCTAATAGTAACAGTAATGGTAGGCTATCAAAAAGGGCGAGTTACCGCTGTTTCCAATTGTTTTTTTCCCCTACGAAGTATCTTGGCCGTGATATAAAACTGACAAGATACAAGTTTCATTTTGCCATCGAAGCATAACATTAAGACAAGCAATTCATAATATGCGCAAGGAATTGAAAATCATAAATGATTTACCACAATCTACATTTTTCTCTAATTAATAATAATAACAAAATATATATTATTCGTTCGTGGCCCAAGTTTACATTTTACAACATTTGTGCATTTACCACATAAGAAAATATAAACAATATTTTAATATTATTTAAAACATAGAAGAAGGACATGAATAAGTCATTTTAAATTTATTGAAATTGAAGTGCATCGCATATATATATATATATATATATATATATATATATATATATATATATATATATATTACATCACTAAATTTTTTCAACACGTCTTATAACACTATATTTTCCAGTTTTTAAAATTTAATCTTTTGATTTTTTTTTTTGAAATTGTAAAAATTTGGATATTTTTATTTTAGGCTACCCCAATTGCAATAGGAGTTACTAATAATCCACTATTGCAACTAGGGGTGGTGAAAATAAACTTTTTTAATCCCATTTTTGGGCCCTAAGTTGAAGATTGTACTTTATTAGTTTATAAATTGTTTAAGTAGAATTTAAAATATTGTTTTTTTTTTACTGTTATGTTCGGCGATGAGGTTTTGAATTTGGATTTTTTTTCTTAAAAATGTATTAATCATTTTGAAATATGTTTGGTTTTCTTAAGAATTTGTATTTATGTGAGTATATACATGTTTTCTTTAAGAGACGTTTTTTTTTTGTTAAATGCTTACTGGGCTTGTAAAAAGTTTCATTGTGTTTCAAAAATAATATTTAAGTATTAAATATCATGTTTCACCATTGTGTTTATGTCATTATGAAAAATATTTCAAAAAGGTATTTTAAAAACTGAGATCTGTATTATGAACTGTATTTAATCTTCGAAGTATTCAAATAAATTATTTCCTGATATATTTTTCAACATAATATAAAGAAACATATTTTGGAAAAATTATCGAGGTACAATTAGTGAACTTTGTTATGAAAAATAACATTCTAATTGTAAGTTTTTGACAATTTATGCTGATATGTATTATCTTGTCTGCAAACAGTTTGTACTTTACTTATATGTAATATTATGTTACTTAAACAAATAATTTCAATAATTTTTACAATATCTTTATTTAGGTAAATATTATAAATTGCAATGCAGTTCGCATCACTTACAATATTACACATATTGTGCATGTGTCATATATAATACCATATTATATATATCGCTCAACCATATATAGTGCTCATAATATCCTTTATCGAACAAAAGTGGAAATAATTGCAGCAAAGTATGCTTACAGTCTGTATATCTAAGATGCATCCATATTTAGATTACATTAAAAATACATTTACGTTATCATTTATTTGCTATGTCAAGATCATTTTTCCTGTTTCACGAAAAAATGCGTATTGTAAAGTAATCAGGAACTACAGAGCAACATTTGTAGATGGACAGTTTAATATTGTTATTTAGTCAGAATTTCGAAATATATTGGAATTCGATTACTAAGATTGATGATATATTATTTCTTGTGGTACCAAGGGAAAAAACCCCCATGTAAACCGGTTTCAAAAATCTAGCCAGATGCATTAAATCTTAGATTGTTTGGTATTTCAAAACTTCCAAAAAGCTATAAATCAATGTTATAAGATTTTACTTTTGCTCAGTTCTGTGCAAAACTTCTTCGCTAATTTCTATTGATTATTTAAAGCAAAATATTTCACATCTTTTTCGTAATGTTTAAAGTTAATATCGCTTTAAGATCACAAAAAATAATTCTTTTTTCTTAGTGAAAAATAATATATTTTATAGAAAATACTTCGATGTTTGGTTATATTTTAGACATCAGTTATATTTCTTTTAAAAAATCATTTATTTTGTAAAATCTTATCCATCAGAATGCAATACAATCCATTATTAGAACATATAATCTTCATTTCTGCAATACTTCACCAAGTCAGTCATTCCTATTAGCTTGTTCACGTAAATAACTTACAAAATGTGTATTAAGTAAATTCTTACATAAAATATAGCTCTAAATAAATAAACCGTTAAAATAACAAAAATTGATGTACTTAATTTCGAGTAAAAATCGAAAATTACTATATTTGTTTATATATATAGTTTAATACTATATTTATAAAATTGTTTTTTATAAGATAAATATGTGAACATTAAATATAAAATGTGTAATCAAATTCTGTCTTCCAATGAAATACTTAGGATAATAATTATATCAATATTAAAATCTTTTGACGAAACTTATAAATCAGGTTCGTTTTATGTACAGGAGACCCTCGTACAACATGTTTAATTCATACCGTGTTATTTCGAAACAATGCTATACAAGTATTTTTGTTTATTTATTTTTATTGTTATTTACTTATTTATTAAATCAATTATGTTTGTACGTAATATAAATCAGGACAACATGTACCGAGTTGTATCGAAACCGTAATATACGAAATTTTGAAATAATATAAATCAAGACAATGTGTACCGTGTTATATGGAAATGAAGTCTTAAGATGTAAAATTTTATGATAGAAGATATTTCGTCCCAACAAAACATACAAGGGAAGAAATAAGTTAGCTTCAAGTTTTAAATCAAAAACAAACATTTGAAGCACAAAAATTAAAAATGGAACAAAAATATATTCAAAACATAATGATTGTTATTCAAAAAAATAATAGAAACTATTATTAGGATCACAAAAATAGTTTTCATCAATACTCTCATCAGAAATTACATCTTATATATTTCCCCCTCCCCTTAAAGTTAGTTAAAACGTCCTATATTCTAGTTATTTCTCCTTTACAAAGGTTATCTGACCTAGTAGGAATTACTTGTCTGATCCGATATTGCAATTCTTTTCTATATGGAGCTAAAAAATTTTGCATTTATCTTTTAAATTTCCTCCTACGTATTACTAAAGGGTATTTTTCAACAAAAAATATTTCCCTTAAATCATTTAAATATTAATTCAAGTTTCGTGATGTGTAATATAGAATTCATGTTAAAATAATCGCAAATTTTGTACCGTGTATTATCAAAAGCTTGTTTTACCCTAGTACCGTATTATACGAGAAGATCGCATATTATTTAGTTTTAAGTAACTTAAAACACCTAATGTAAATTTTAACTTAATTATTATTGTATACTTTATGGTATTAGATATAATTTAAAATTATTGCTCTAAAAATATTTTATTTTGATCTTTATCACCAACGGGTTATGGTTTAAACTATCAATAAATCGTTCGCAGTCACATTTCAAATACTTGTTTTAGGAAAAAATATATCTATACTTTATAAACATACTTTAAAACAAGTATAAAGTACTCTTTTAGCTCTTATTGTATTGAACTCATATAAGATTAAATAACTGTTTATCAATCATCGAATGTTTTATAGTAATTTACATGTATTCAAGAACTGATCTAATGACTTAAACGTAATAAAATATTATGGATTTCACAACAATTGCAAGGGTATAAAATTTATATCAAGAATCATTTCATCATCATTTGACTACCTTATCCTGTTTTTGACTCAAAACGATTTTTATCACGCTTTTATAAGTTTCACTTGTATGTAAAGGACTCTTCGAACTCGATTTTTACCCACTTTAAATGGTCAGATTAATTCGAAATTTTGCCATCTTGGCAAGTACCAAAAACAATACAATAATATAATAATTTTGTTTCATTGCCCTGATTAGGATCTTCAAAAAGAAGGATTTCAAGAATTTCGAGATTTGGCGATTAATTCATTATATCGTTTCCAGATATGGCGAATAAGTGCATAAACCAATTTCAGATTTGGTGACTAATTCCAAATTTAGAGACTAAAGGATTAAGGTGTAACCCTAACACCGAAACAGGCTTGTGGTTAATACAAATAAAAAAAAGTGTTCTTTATGGGAAAAAGGGTTGGGTGTGTGCGTCATTTTTTTGAAAATGGAAATAAAAAATAAGACTAGTGCAAGTGAATAATAATAATTTATGTTTTTAATTGCTAAATATTTAATTTTATTTTTATAAAGCTATAAGTTTAGAAGTGATGATACGAATTAACATTATAGTAATACGTTTAAAAGTTGATAATACGATTGAACTGTAATATTTCTTCTTAACACACTTTTATTAATTAAACATGTATCTATAAAGACGGAATCTTAGAAGTATAACGATATGGAACTCATCCGCATTCCCGTAAACGGAGAGAATAAATAACCTTCAGACCTATTTATTATCATCCATTGAAGATACAGACTAATTCCAACAGCCACATAATTCCGGCTCTAAATATCAAACTCAAGGTTAAATTCAACAATGAATACATGATAGTTTTAAAAACTAAAAAATCAGTCTTTATTGTATATCGAACTAAAAAATGAAAAATAAATTATAGTTTAAAAAATTTAAAAACACGCTTTCAGGGTGAATCAAACTAAAAAGTAAACAAAAAATTCTTAGTATAATAATAAAATAATTAAAGAGAAAATTAATGTCATTGTGGTAAAAGCGTGGGATGCTGTGTACTACATTTTTACACTAAGCATTTCGGAATAGAACTAGTAAGAAATTATAACTATTAACACCCCATGCTTTTATCCCAATGAAGTAAATTTTCTAGTCAATCACTTTATTCTTATATTTAGATTCCTTTTACTTTTTATTTCGATTCACCATAAAGGGCGTTTTTTAGTTTTTGTTTAAACTATAATTTATTCAGTTAAAACGTGCATAATGCACAGTATACTTGACAAAAATTATTTCCTGAGATCGCCGATATAGTAACCTTACAACGAATGCATAATCGCAGTGGGCTGCTATGATCAATCATATAGCAAGAAAAATTAATTCATACGACGAAAGCTAAAAGTTGCCTTAATCGGAGATAACTTGAAAATAATTAATAACAACTCGATAAGATTTTCGCAATATTAAAATTATCAATATTATCAAAAAATGAATGGTTTCATTCTAGCAGAATTATTAGTACGGAAATGACCAAATATTAGTTACTACAAACTAAATTTTTATAGAAATATGTGTATAAATTTTGAACATAATCTTGATTAAGTCAATTATCTTTATATTTATTTATTTACTTGTAATAATTAGAAATGAACTAATTATGTTTAAAAACAAATAGAATAATATGTTTTAATTCTATCTGAAAAAAATTTCATAATAGAGCACACATTGTTTCTACATTAAAATTGAATTTTTTAATTCATGAATAATATACAGTATGCATTTTGTTGAGAAAAAATTTATTTACAAATGTAATTAGAATTCATGAAACATTTCACAGATAAATATCCTGAATAATATCCAGTACTCTGATTAATTCCAGTATTTTTTGTATTAATTTTATTCATTCTCTAATTAGTTTTAAAAAAGAAAACGTAGTTTCTCGTTTTAGTAAATGATATTTCTACACTAAAATTTATTTTTAAAGGAAAACAACATTTCGAAATTTACAATTAATTATGCAGAAGGTCCAAAACAACTTGCTAAAAGTCCGTGTTCTCTAAGTATTTCCCTTGCTTTTTCTCCAGCATTAATTTAATTAGTTTCGAATGTAATGAAGCAATTGTATCTCTTACAATATGATACAGATTGTGTTTAGTAAAATGCATTTTTAATTAAACAAACTGTTTCATTTCCTGGTATATTAATACCAAAAAATACTGCGTATAAAGTGCACCTATTTTTTCAAGCTACATTTTTAACACCTTAACTACCAATTAAAAGTTACGCAGTTCATTCTCCATTCCCACCTTTTTTCAATTATACGCACGTATGCGGAGTTTGCCAATATTAATTGCACTGCTAAACTTCTCCATGGCTTTAGGCGGCGAACCTCGAAGTTTTCAACCATGTTCAATGACGAGAGAGTGCGAAGCCTGAGCCCGCCCTCTCCCTTTCCTTGCTTCCACACCACCCTAACGGTGCATTGGCCCGTTCTATGCATTTTATAACGGTGCATTTTAACGTGCATTGGCCCTTTGGCATTGCGGATCTTCAGTGGTACTAGACTCGTACTCATGACACACCAGCCTCGAGTCTGCCACCTTGACCTCTAGACTACCGCGGCCACGCGTTTGCAGCGTATTGGAGGAAAAAGAAAAGTCATAAATAAAAGCAAATTTTTCTCTGAAATAAGTAAAACATCCGCAAACACTGTCAAGGTCATTTTAACTCTCAATTTAATGAAAGATTTTAAAAGGGTTTTTCTGATAACAGCGCAATGATATGGATCGTACTTTGGGAAGACGTATATATACGTCAGGGGCAGTTAACAAACAGGTCGAGCCAGACGTGTATATTCGCCAGTGGCATTTAAGGAGTTAATTTTTAGATATATTAGCCGTATAACGATCACCGTTCTTTTCACAAGCTTTTATTTAACTTACAATGAAATTTGTTTGGGTGTAATCTTGCAACTCAATTTTGAAGTTGGTGTCTTCAACCGATTGAACTGAAATTTTATATACACGTTTAGTTTGGATGACAATGCATGTTTTGATCATTTATATTCCAATATCGCAATTAGTTTAAATATATTAATGAAAAACCTTAAAATTGTTTTACCCCCATTAGCTTTTTATTCTGCCGAGTAGCTTGCTTATCAGATTGCGCTCAATGAAGTTCAGATTTTTCTACCTTTTTTTTAAAAAACCCTCTTATTTTTTCGATCAAACTAAGACAAAAATATAATTACATAATCTCAATTTTTTTTGCCACGATATGGTATAACTCTTTTTTAAAAAAATGATATTTTCTATTATTTTCAATTTTTTCTAAGATGAGTCTAAATCGATGCGTCTTCATGTAAATGATTTCCAAATCGTTCCATATCAAGTCTTGTTCGTGTTAATGAATCGATATTCTGCAATAAGAAAGTTCAGGTGTTTCTCTTTTAGAATGAGTGACTTAAAAGCTAAAATGCCGAAAACTTATTTTTAACGATTTTTCAAAAATACTCAATTTTTTAATAAAGCATTTAATTAAAAATTAAAACATTAGCAACTTCGACATTGTTAAAGAAAATCACACGAAACTTTTTTTTTTTTCATTTGTAGAATAGTATAATCCAAATTCTGCGCAAAGATTGAAAAAATTGGTTAAAATTACAGATATAAAAAAATGTGTTTTTCGTTTTAAATATAGTATTATAGTAAAAGCAAAGCAATTTAAAAAAAACGAGTTTTACTTTTTTGAATAAATTTGCTGTGTTTAATCCTGTTTCGGTCTTACATGGTCCCCCCCATTCATTTATTATCTTGTTGCTGCCCGAGTGAAATATCTATCATATGTACGTTGCCTGGTGGGGAAAAAAGCTTGAGTATCCCTGAGCTACCCTGTACAAAATTAACCAGAAAACTACGTTGCAACAATGTTGCTTTGAATGAGATGAACAGACTGAGAAACCCGCGCAGTGATAAATAAAAAGTAAAAAAATAAATTAAAGGTAAAAAAACTTTTTAAAAAACTTCTTTTGCTATCAACTTATAAACGTCATTACACAATTTATGATACAAAAGCTTGTCGCGAGATTTACCTGTGTAGATAAACAAGTAAATTAGATAAATTGATCAGATTGTTTCTAATTTTTAAAATTTTCAAACTAATTAAATATGAGTACTTAAATCTCACAACAAGCTTTTATATCATACAATGTGTAATGAAGTTATAAGTTGATAGCAAAGAAAAGTTTATTTTATTCTTTTTAGAGCCTTTAAATAAAAGCTTGTTTTTTTTTAAAAAATTTTTACTTTTAATTTACGATGAAACCCGAAATGCGCCTGTACAATGTTTTTATGTTATAATATTATACAAGAACTTCCATTAGTGTCGATTAGACACTGGAATCTGTTCCGTTTGTTCTCTTTTTTGCATTTTTGCAAGAATTTTAAAATTATTCGTGACTATTAACTATTTGTTATGGTGATTACTCATATAAGTTTCTATTATGTGAATTAGGGTCGATTTTATAGCTTATTATACATAGAACGTTGGCTGGTGTCCTTTCGATACCAAATTGGTTCACAACGGAGTTATTTATTCTATAATATATATGTCTAAATATTTGGTTACGTAGCATTTGCTTATCTGCTTCTGAAATAAATTGCTTTCGATATTCAAAATCTGTGCAGGGCAGACACCCCGAGAGGTTGACTCGAAGAAAAGGTCTAAGCCCTGATGAAATTGCTAATTTGTTATGAGAGCTTTCTGAAAAGAATTCGAATGGTGGTGAACTGCCTTGCTCTAAATTAGATTCCGATGAGGACATGAAATTGAGTTAAATTGACTGCGAAAACTTGAAATCCAGGTCGTTCTAGTGTTAGTCATTTATTTCGCTTATTATCCCAGTACTTTTAAAAATATAGTATATTTCTAGAGGTTTATAGAGATATGTCATTCCTTTTAAATAAATTATATATATATCGATTTATGGATATCTATTTTATTTTATTTTACGCTCATCTAATTTTTTTAATATTTTAACCCCTTGCTTCACCCATAAATATCACGGGGGGGAGTGAAGTTTCCCTCTCTATTTCCCGTGATATTTCCGGGATGGTGTGTTCAAAGGCACGCGGGAAAAAGATTAAAACTATTCATTTCTTATGCCCAGAATCATGTTTGTTTCTCACCATATGGCAATACCAGATTATTAGTAACGTGTTTAGAGATAGTTATTTCATTTTAAACTAGGTGTTAGCACAATTAAACATATATATTAGCGATGTGTTTTTGTAACCTTAGCTCACTTACTTAGTTCAACTTTTCGTGAATACACATGGGTTGCGTTCTGTGATTAAATATATATATATATATATTCATTATGGAGAAAGTCAGGAAGTGAATCAGAGATTCTACTTTAACTATAAATGGATCTGAGAGTGATTCGGAAATAACTGATTGTTTTGAAAGTTCAGTTAGTGAATCTGAGAGTAGTGATGATGGATATGTAATGTTACGTGTGAAGTTGACTTTTTTATCTCATGCTTTGAAATTTATCTCACAAGAAAAAACTAATATAATGTGTATTTACATTGTACATAAGTGTAATAAAATTTTCCTTTAATGCATAAAACACATGTTTTTCTTAATTTTTTTGTTGCCGGAAAACCAACATTAAGTCAAAATATCCCTAAATATTGGCTTTTCTTAAAAAAATTAATTTTTGTATTTCATGCTAAAAAAGTCTCCAAAATTTAAAAATAAATATATATATATATATATATATATATATATATTGAACAACAAATTTTTAGTTTTATATAGTTTTCTTGAATAAAAATATAGGCACTTTTATGACCGTTTACTTCAAAATTACGCAACAGTTAAGGGGTTAAGGCCATTATAATTATAACCAGCGCGTGTAACACGCCTCAGTAAATTTCAATCTTATTTTTTGTTCAAAAAGTGCACGATATATGCCAAATTATAAGGTAATGAGTTTCAAGTGTTTATGTATGAATTTAATGAGTTTTATGTACAAGGTATGTGTGGAATTTCTTAAACATACTATATGCAGCAACCCGCTTAATTTTAATCAAACAATGCCCAGAAACAACATACTACTCAACCATAAAAAATGAATACAATACATTCATTCTTTCTCAGGTTGCAAAGAGAACATTCCTTCGTTCCTTACCCTAGACCTTATGAATACTGGACTATGTTAATGCTCAGATACACCGTTGCGGTCATGAATGAATTAATACTAATACCACATTCCAGATGTATTTTATTCATTTTTTTCCTAGCCCAGAGGAATACGAAAATATTGTGCCAATAAAGAGAATGATGGCCCAGGGCCCGGAGAATACGGGGGTGGGAAAAAGGGAGTTGCCGAGAAAATAGTCTTGAGAAATGGATGACCGTTCCTAGAACTTCTTCCTTGAACGATGGTTTAGATTAAATATAGATTGCTCATCCTTTGCGATGCGGGTGAAAAGGGTAGTGGTATAAGTCGAAAGATAGGTCGGAAATATGGAATTTTTATTCTAAGTAAGTCTAGATTTTTTTGAAAAAAAATTCTTTTGAAGTCACCTTAGAAAGAGAAGAGGTTTTAATAATATGTGTATGGGTTAAGGGCTAGTATTAAAGATTTTAATAAAAGTAAAATATCTTGAAAAGTGTTACAAATCTAGCGGAAGATATATACCTAACAAATCAGACTAATTTAAAATTTAATTTACCGTAAAATCCGACGTATAGCGGGCACTTTGAACACAACAAATATGATCGAAATTTATGGATATGCGTTATTCTCAAACTCAAACTCAGTGGTGCTACAGCCCATAAGGGTCAGTGTCTACTGAGCCCATCTCAGTATAGGTGAGTGCTGATATGCATGAGCAAATGTCCCGATCAGTTGGTCAGCCTGAAGTGAGACTCCAAGTGCTTATTGATTGATGGTTGATTGATGTAATATTAACGTTGCACTGTTCAGCTACACGAGGGCTTTTGGCGACGGACCACGTAATTTTGAACCATGACCCAAGTGCTTAAGTCCCCAAGCAAGCTTGGCACTCATTTATTGACCCACTGCTGGAAGGATGAAGGCTGAGTCGACCTTGCCCATCCATGGAATAGAACCCGGTCCTGTCTGTGGAAGCGCGCCACACTACCACTCGACCACTGGTCCTTACGCTTGGCCTAAAAAATTTAGCTGCAGAAATAGAACAAACGATGAACATTAAAAATAATTAGACTTATATATAAACAACAGGTTTCCATTTTTTTTTTTGAACTGGTGCCTCACTTTCTTATGAGGACTTCGATACCACCTCCTCCCACTCCAGAGAAATAAAAGCGTACATTATACATGGTGAAAACACAAATTAAATTTTTTAAAAAAATATTCTATTGATTTTTTAGAATATATTTTCTGAATATTTTTTTTTCTAAGGTCCCCCATTTTTTTTTCTTGTAAATCTTTTTCGGAACAAAAGTGTCAGTCTTCGCAATCCGATCGAAGTGTCAACTGAAAATGCAATGCCTGCTATAAAACTATTCGTCTTCCCTGCTAAAATACTCCTCATGGAACCCGTGCTGCCATATATCTTGGAAGAGTGGGATTTAAAGTTATATTTCCGTTAAGAATCATCTGAGTATTTGTAAAATTTATTAATTAATTGTAAGTTTAAAGTTAGTGGTACTTATAAGTGCCGTCAGTAGATAAAGAATTAACCCATAGGTTCCCAGCCATTTTAGAACTGGCGCACCCTTTTCTAGTGAATCTTTCGATACCACCCCCTTCCACTCCAGAGATATAAAAGCGTATGTAATACATGGTGAAAACAAGAACTAAACTTAAAAAAAAAACAAAATATTCTCCTATTAATGGAGTATATTTTTTAAAGACCCCAATTGTTTTTACTTTCAAATCTAAATAAGCTCTATTGCCATGAATATATAATTTTAAATTCATATAACCAACATAAGCAAACCAGTATTAAAGTTTACTTTTGTTAGTACAAAAGTGTGTTTCTTTAGTCTTATTTAGAATATATTTGGTTAATCTGCCTATGCTCCTGCATACCATCTCAAAACTCCCTAACTTATTCTGGGTCTTTTACTGCCCCCTGAAAGTTTCAAACGCCCACTTTGAGAACATGTCATATTGACTGTAATACTGTTTATTTAAAAGAAATGGTATAGCTAATGAACTTAAAGGGTTGATTTAAAAGTTTAGTAATTATTTTCTCAAAAGTCTGGGATAATATCTAGAATAAAGGACTTAAAAACATAAGATATTTGCATATACATTTCAGGTTCCTTTGTAAAAAAGCGCGGATGCTCTTTATACAGCGAATATACCTTTAAGTTAAAAAATATAGCCTGAAGGTATGAGTCTGCGTTATATACTGGAGCGTGTTATACTCCAGATTTTACGATAATTATTTTTGTGTTTTAAAGTGTTTTTATTAAGACATGTAAATGCATCTTATTCCCCCTCCTCTTTAGAACTTTTATGTTTTGTCTAAAGAACTTTAAAAATTGACTGTAGTATGAAGGAAAAAAATGTTCAGTAAATGAAATTGAATTTTTGGTAAGAAATTCAGTTCAGTTGATTAGCATGTATTTCATTATTTTTTACTTAACATGAGAGCAATTCTAGTTTAAGTTGTTGTTTTTTATTAATAATTGAATTTACATATCCAATGTAGGCTTCTATTTCAGTGAATTCAATTTCATAGCTTAGGTTATGTTTGTTTCTTTTTAACTTGAAAAATTTAAATAAGAAATAAGATAAACATGAAAATTGTTTTAACTTTAAAAATTAAGTACTTTCAAAATGTCATTTCCAGTAAGATTACGATATTCACTTGTTGGCGAAGAGATACATGTAAAGATATTTTATTTTCAAAATATTCCGTTAACTCGAATCACGAAAAAAGGAATAAAAAGCAACCTTTCAGATGACAGTTTTAAAAAAGTTTTTTGTTTTCAATTTCCTTAAAATAATTGAATTTTCTTCAAAGTCATATGTCAGTAAAATTCTTATATCTTATATCTGAAGTTTTATTTTTGTAATTTCAACAACTAAGAATCAAAGATTTGAACAATATATTTAAAATGATAAAAAAAACAAACATTTTGTCATTTGAATGTGTAAAAAATTCATATTTTGTATATTATTTTAATGTTCTTTGAAACCAATAAAATGCACTTATTTTAAAGAAAAGATTGTCTTAATCAGGTATCCATTTTTTCGAAATATACATACATATATTGTGATGACCCCCCCCCTGGGTCAAACCTTGAACACCAAGATTAATTTGGGGCAAAGAACCACCAAGAGCCATTTTGAATAATAATATTATTTATTTGTTATAATTTCCTCAAAAATCTCTGATAACATATAATACAATAATATTACGTCGCTTAGAGGGATTTGCCTTTATATTAAATTAAATTACTAAGAATACAACTAATTAATCATCTAGCTCAAACTCAAGTAAGGTTTACCGAAATAGGAGATCCGAGAAACACACGTATTTGAATTCTTAAATGTCATTAACTTTAACTAGCTTAAACTGACGCTTACTTTAAACGTACGTGAATTATATTTACCGCTGGCTTATATCAGCTTTCTGGTACGTCTAGCAGCATGACGTCTTATCGAATCTAATCTCTTTGAATCTTCTAGTAAGGCGTTTAACGTTACTGGCTCAATAGCCTACCATCATCTATCTTGCTATCTCGCAACCCTCGACTTAAATACCTTATCTAATTTAAATATCGCATACTTCTTTTTGGAGTTGATTGGAAATAAACGCGAATATATATTCCCCAGAAAGACGCCTAAGAAGATTAGTGGAAAAGTTCCGTACAGATTCGTCACAACATACATACATAGACAAAGACACACACACAATTATATATATATATATATATATATATATATATATATATATATATATATATATATTCCTCATTCGGAATTGGAATAAAATAAAAAAAATCCAGTGTAGTATATCCCAATTTCCACTCGGAAATGTTTAATACGGAATCTCATATAAAACTCATTTTAAATTTCACCGTATGTATCTTGTGTCTATTTTATAATACAATTTAATTTTTTAAGTATATTATAATTGACTGATATAATGAGTCGCAGTTAAAACTTATCTGCTTATCCCATATAACATATACATCAAATATCTGGTTCAAAATAATATTCATATTAAGTCAACTAAGCCTAGATTTTCAAAATCCTACAAATAAAATAAAATTTGAGAAATAACTGATATACTGATTCTCTAGTAATATGATGCAAGCAAACATCAGAATATTAATTATGGATTAAAACACATATATTGAAACACACCGCTTGTGGTATTTTCCTTGTATTAATACTGCCTGATGGGAAAATTGAGTTCTACAGGTAAAGTTCGCGTTCTAGCTTGAACTTGAAAAATAAGAATATAGCAACTATAGATGTCAGCAGGGTTACTTGATCGGCAACTTTATTGCCCTTGTAGATAACAATGGAATTGCTTAGAGAGCCAATTCTTGTACATTGTAAAGCTTGTTTCAAACGAATTCAATTTGCACTATGTTAAAAAATGTATTATCATATTCCTTTGTGCATATACGTTTGATTTGTTTTCGTGTAGTCATATGTTTGTTCTTGTTCATTTATAAATCTGATTTTTTTACATAAATAATTAGAGTCGCTAACTAATTTTTCTGCACGCAAATTTGCAATATTTAATAAGAATATAAATATTTGAAGCATTTCATTAATACGTAAAATATTAATTACGAGTATTTTAAAGATTTATCTGTCAGTTTTAACGATGTTAGTATTCATAAATTATTTTTCCGTATGGCATTTCTCTATTTTTGACAATTTATGCTTAAATATTTAGCATTCTTCCTTTCCTAAAGCAGGGAAAATGAGGTATTAAGTTGTTAAGAAATGGAAAATTACTTCTTCGGCAGAAAATATGGTCTTTCTTTTCAGTTCAAAGTCATTAGCTAACCTTGTTATAATAAATAAAGAGAAAACATAAATATCGAAAGAATATAGCTCTGTGAAGGGAATGCAGACTATCATCGTAGATTTATACATTTACTTTAACGATAAGGAATATTCCTCCGAAATTTTTAAATTAGAAGAAAATAATGAGAATTTGTAGTAATGAAGGTCTGAAAGTAATGGCTTTGCATTCCCAACATCATCCTGATTTACGATACTTTATTTTAATTTTCTTTATTTGGAAGAAACTAGAGTTTTTTCAAGACAAGAGTATTAGTTTATTCGTGCGTTATGAATAATTGTATATTGCATATTTACTTACATGTGTCAATTATTGACAGATTTTCAATTTTTTATAAATAATGAGAAATGTTTTACAGATAAAAATCATCGATATTTTAATTTATTGCGACTTAGTATGAATTTCAAGGGTAATATTAGACATTTTTGATATATTACTTTAATAATGGGTAAAGACATATAGAAACTACGAAGCTACGATGGAATTGTATTTGTCCCACCACACATTTTTAAGCACGAACACATAATGTTTTAATTAAAATAACTTAAAATATTCGTTGGAGATCATGTTACATTTTTTTCACAAAAATTAAAATATTTCCTTAGAAATCTAAATCTTTATATATGCGGTGATTCACAATCATAACGACAAAATTGCAGGATGTGTAGGGTTGCAAATACTGCACTTGCGAGCTATGCAACTAAGAATCATAGAAAAAGAACAGCAACACATGACTCAGCATATCGCCAATGTGTGGGTTTTGGAGTACCCTCATCGTACACAACCAAATGCAGCCCGAAGACGTTTCTGGGTCAATGTTTGGGTCAGCATTCTGCGACGGGGCTTTTATCGCGATTTCTCTTAACTGTCCTCTTGAGATTTCTTTGGGGTCAGAAGGGCAATTCTTTCCAACCAACTCAAGAGAAAAACGTGTTTATGTAAATTAGGAATCATATATATATATATATATATATATATATATATATATATATATATATATATATATATATATATATATATATGTATATATATATATATCGGAAGTTTAACATTCGCGTGGTTGCTAAATGAGGTCACTAGGTGAAGTCGCTGAGTAGAGTAGTAGTCGCAAAGTGATATGAGATAAAGTCTAGAAGAATAATATTAATTCTGAAGATTTAGCCTAACCCGTGCCGGTGTAAACGAATCAAAAGTGGGTCCGAGACCCCCGGAGCATAGCCTAAACATGAGCAAGCCAGATTAAAGCTAGAACGGAACATTTAAGAACCCTAGCTGTTTACCTAGAATATAGTGGTAAGCTTGGTTAATTAAACTTTAAGTACAAGACGTTTACTATTGAGATAGGCTTTAATCTATAAAGATAGTTTCAGTGGTTAATTGCGTTATTTTTTGGTAATACGTGTTGTGCCTTCTCAGTCTTGATCATCTTCCTCTTAGATTATCATTGTGTTGCACTGTGTTTAAACTAAAATCTTAATGAACAGATTTTAGTATGAATGAATTTAGTAGTTCTTCGTTACTTCCCACAGACATAGGCCGCGTGAATAGTGGAGAGAGGGTGTCCCCAGGGATGGGACCATAATTCTTGGAGACTATGACATTGAAACATATCTTCTACCCAGTCCTATGGACGGTAGAGCATATCAAATTATCTTGCAACCAGTCCTGCCTGAACTTCTTGACGCAGCACATGTTTTTCCGTTGTTGTGCCACTTCATGTGGTACCAGCATGAGAGAGCTCCTCCAAATTACGAAATTGCAGTTCGCTAAAAACACATAAATGTAACCTTTGGACAGTAGTAGATAGGTCGTAGTAGCTTGTTTCATTTTACTGTGAGATATCGGGGCCTTTCATGCATAGGCATCTTTTTCTGGGGTCACCTGAAGAGTTTGGTATACGAGATGCCCTATCCTTCAGTTAAAGGCATCATCATTCGAATATCTGTAAATGGGAGGATACGTGATATGCCATGAAAAATTTAGAATGCAAGGGTTCCTATGTAGCGTGATCAGACCTTCCAGATGACTTCTGCTCGTAATTTTGGATACCTATTGTAGTACAACATTTTAATAAAATGTTTTCTGTACGATTATATTGTTCCTGTTTCTGCTATTTTTCTCTGCTTCGTGAGCACCATAGCTCGTAACTATTGCATTTACGATTGTGCATTCCTTAATGATTCTCAGTCGTCTCTGTACTCTCTCTATACACCCTGAAAGATGGTTGTTCTGGTATGGAATCTCTCTGTAAAAAGAAAAAAAGCGACATACTCACTCTCTCATTCACGATACTTACGAACTGTTTAACCTGCATATATAAAAGTTAATAAGCTTTTTTATTTAACTCAGTGAAAATATGTTGATAATGATATTGTGAAAATCTATTTCGAAGGTTGGTTGCGGTGTGTTACACGTAGAAAAAAATCGATTTTTTGAATGATTAAACTTTCAGAATGAAAATTCAGAAATGTTCCAGTAAGAACGGATTTTCCTGAGAAAGTATCACTATAGACTTGTTTGGTTTGCGGGGTCATTATGAATTTTTTAAAAAAAATTCAATTTCAGATTTATGAAACTTGAAATTTGGCAAGCATATTTCTTTTGTTGGTTAGAAAATACTAAAACATTTTCAGTTTTCTGAACATAATTCAAATGCATATTGAATTATGTTGAATTCAATATTAAAATGAAAGATAAATAAATCTTCTGATAGTATTATATATATATATATATATATATATATATATATATATATATATATATATATATATATATATATATATATATATATATATATATATATATATATATATAAGTGTAATTCCCATAAAAATAACTATATTTTTAATATTCAAATTCAATTTTCAATGCATCAAATTAATCAGTTTGATTCTTTTGCAACTTTAAACCATTTTTCATTAGAAATTAATAAAAATTTTCAATAACTATTTTTTATAATGATAGTTTTAAGCATAATATATTTTCTTGATAAAAAATAGTTTCAACTTAGTAATTGAAGCAAAAGTTATGATATGTGTATTCTTGTAAAGTTTCCATTAAATTTAAAATCCTGAAATACGTTCAAATGTTATTGAAAACCAGCCCCTATAGCCACCTTAGCTCAAAATGAGCATCTAAAAGAAGTCGTCTACTCAATGATTGCTTTACTCGGTAACACATCCTCAATCCAGTCATTTCCACTCTATCGACCATCAGATAAATGTAATCCATTGACCCATTACCTGAAGAACAATCTTTAATGGACTCCGAGATGCAGCGTTGTTTGCTCTGATTTCCGTTGTTTTCAGCCGATGTTACACACACCACTGAATTGGTTTGTTTGTTCTGCGGGAATGATATCTAAAGACTCTTCAAAGAATAATGTTTTACATATATTTTTTATTATTATTTTTCGTTAGGGATGATAACTTAATGATTCATATGAAATTTACAAATTTGCTGCGTTCATTAATTTTCATAAAAAAAAAAATTTTTTTAATAGTTTTAGTGTGCAAAATTATAAATAAATATTAAAATAACTGATAGCATAAGAGTGCAGTGTCAGATTCATGTGATTTTGAAAGATGTCAAACTAAATTCGTTTGTTGTATTCTCATCTATATATATATATATATATATATATATATATATATATATATATATATATATATATATATATATATATATCAATATATATATATCAATATATATATATATATATATATATATATCCATATATATATATATATATATATATATCCATATATATATATATATATATATATATATATATAATGCTTCACTCCAACATCGTTTAACCGATCACTATGAAAATTTGGCATGAATGTGTATATTTTGTGGAGAAGGAATTTGTGCTATTCTCTTTGGGGCAGCTCCCCACTGGGTCGAGCTGCAGCATTTAACTTTCTGGACTGTTCAATCAATCGCCAAGTTGCTAACTGGGTCATCAAAAATGATTTCAACTTGGCTCGATCACCAACATTTCGCGGTTTCTATTGAATCGCCATTATAATGTCAGGAACAGCGTTACTTGCGAATATGACAATTTTAACATAAAATAACTACCCCAGAAAGTAATATTAAGGTACCTGACTAGTGCAAAAATGTCAATTTTGATGAAAATGACGAATTTGTTTCACTTTAAATTTAATATGGCTGAATTTTGTGCTTTCTAAAAATACCTTACTTTTGTTTGTACTTCAATTATTTACGAAGTTATAATAGTTTTTATGTCAAGAGAGAGCAGAAAAAACGAAGCGGAAGTTAGATATCGATACCGGAAGAGTTTGCATTTTAATACTTTTTTTACCATTTTTAACTGTTTATCGAATTTATTTTAAAAAATATATTAACTTAGGTAAGGTAATGTTGGAACATGGTGATATTTTAAAGAAAAATATTTTATAAACTTTTAAGGGAAATTTGGCAAATAAATTCGTAAAATTTTTGTCATTTTCCGATTTTCTTATACCCTTGCTTCTCGATACTTTGTTACATATTCAACCTTATTTTATAAATCTGATTGAAAACTCTGTTTTTAAAGCCAAAATATTATTTAATTATGTCTAAAGCAAGATATGTGTGTTCTAAGGAATTTGCTTCATCATTGGTGCTAACAGTAAGATGAATATTGACACAGAGCTATTCCAATAATACTTAGTCAGTTGGTAACAAAAAGTTGAAATATATTTATAAATGTTTCAAAATTTACTAAGAAAGCCTTTTTCAGTAACATTTTATGGAGTATTTAACTTAAAGATACAATTATTAAACTTGAAATATTTCGCTTAAGTGCATTATTAACGTTAATTTCTTTTAACTTGTGATATACAGGTTTATTATCATATATATATATATATATATATATATATATATATATATATATATATATTTATTTATATATATATATATATATATATAAAATTAGAAATGCAAATACTTCCCTTTCTAAGATCTTGTACATGAATTTGTAAGATTTGATCTGGAACGCTTTTTAACTTCTGTGGGACATCCCTTAGAATATAGAAAATTTTCGCAGGAAAAAAAGCTGCATAGAAAACCCCAAATTACTAAGGATGAAAAAAAGTCAAAGTATATTCATATGGAGGTTTTAAGAACTGTTCGGTATATGCTTTTGATTATAATTTTTATAACCTTTGTGATAAGCAATATTTTTTAAAAGAAATTTTCGGGAATTTACCGACAAAATAACACACATTAATATATTTCATATTACATATTTCTTAAACTCTAAAATACTTAGTGGAAATATATATAATTATATATATATACCTGTTTTTCCATATAAACAATATTATTTGTAACGTATTAAAGTTTTTCTAGTGTACTTTTTATGTCTCTAATTTGTATTTAAACAAAACTATGCATTTAGACGTTAAGAAAAGCTTTTTTGACTCTTTAAAATCGATAACAAAATTTTAAAAAAAAGAATTTGTGTGTGTGAAACAAATGTATAATACTAATATGAGCTTTTAAAAGGTTTATTCTTTTGATATAAAGAGGTTTTAGGCTGTTTCAGCCGCATAATTTTTTTAGATTTACATTTTAAATCTTCAAATGTTTTTTTCTCCGAAAAATATTTTTCCATATTTTATCACATGGCAAACACGATATCTCAAAAAGTCCTTGAGATAATTGCATGAAATTTTGCATCATTCTTTATTATTATAGTATGGATACTGTGCACTAGCGAATAAGAAAAATCAATATATTTACCTTTTTTTATTATTGTTTTTCTTTGTGATAAATGCAAATTTTTTTGAAAATTTTTCCTTTTGTACTCTTTTTGACCCCTAATTTTGTGATAAATTAAAATTATTTAAAGATGATAGAGCAAAACATAGGTAAATGCTTTCTGAATAAAATTCAAAGAGCACTTTTTTCTTATGCATTAGAATTTATTTTATAGTGCTTGCCGCGATGTGCAAAAAAATGCCTAATTTTAACCTAAAATTGTCCTTTTTCTTACAAAAATATATGGAAAAGTTTTTTCTTCCTTATTTTGATAAGTTATAATCAAACAAAAAATGAGTTTAAAAATGAACTTTCAGCAATATTTCAAAAAAGTGTCCCCGCAGCTAGTCAGGCACCTTAACGTATTACACCAGTGCTTGTCTAATATTCAATACCCACGACTCAATATTCAATCATCATTTTCATCACGTCCCCCCATATAATAACAATGTATTGAATTCAATAATACTATACATTTACACTAAAGCTACAGTGTATATATGTGTACGACTTTAACCTCTTATGTGACACCGATGTACATAAATGTATCCCTCAGTCAAAGCATAATCTTCTGGGCGTATATATACGTCTTTCCGAAGTACGATCTTTTCTGTGCACTGCTATCCATAAAATTATTCCTAAGGCTTCGGAATACAATAAAAGGACCTTGGCAGTCTTTGAAAAGGATTTATTTTACTTCAGATGATTGCACTAATTTTTGTTCTTTTTCTCCCCCAAAAAAAAACATCAAAATTCTCGCGTCTACGTGGAAAATCGTGGCATTGAGGACCGAACCGCATAACTTTTAATCGTCAGTTACGGAATTAATTATAAACCGTACAAATCCCCAAGATAAGTTTTAATACAAGCCCATGGGGTTACTGGTAATTATCAAACTTGTTCTTAAAACTTAGTATTCTCAAATTAATATTAAAATACATTGTACGGTAAAGATACTTTTATAAGTATATTACATCAGTGTAAATGTGTATTTTATATTTTATTATGTTAGAAAATATTTTGTTTGCTTGCTTTCAGTAAGTTAATAATGTTTTGAATAATCTTTAGTTTCCGATTTTTCAATATTCTCGCGCCCCCCTTATAGAGTTATCACACCCCTCAAGGGGGCGCGCCCCACAGTTTGAGAAACGCTGTATTACACATCCAGATATAAATTATTTACACCACTTATGTATTCATTACACAAAATGTGTAACATTTTGTTACTTTTGCTGTGCAGAGATCAGCTTAGGATGGTGTTTTCACAAAATTCAACCCACGAAAGATATACGGAGCGTTATAAATATTAAAAAATTCCTATTTATCAGATATTATATATGTGTATACAATTTAGCATGTAACAATTAGTTAATGGTGTTCAGCATTTACATCCTATCAATTTTTCTACACATTGAAATACGTCTATTGCGAAACCACATAAGACGAAATATCGTTTAACACGAAATAATACAACGGTCAATACCAACTACTATGTATTTTCCTGTATTTTTATCTTAACACTAAACGAAAATCACTTAACATGAAAAATTTTCTTTTATGTGAATGAAAAATGTGCGAAAAACAATAGCAGCGCTAGGTGGTGTCACATGTTTCGTAAAAAAGAGGCTAACTTGGATTTGAAATACCCTCGGAATAGCGTCTGATAAGCCAATTTTGTTTATGTAAGCTACATTTACTCTGCACCCTTACAGTTGCCAGACAAAAACATCTTATCTCACATCAAATGGCTTTAAAATCTAGTGACGAGTACATCGCAATATGAGTTCAAATCTATGTATTTGGTTAACGTGTATTTTCCATATATATATTTTAGAAGTTTTTAACGAGCACAATACCAAAAAGTTCAGGGGCAAGCCAAACTGCTATTTGCTTAAAATAAAAATAGAGCTTCTGTAAGCCGCTGTGTAAAAACAGAAGAACTTGAAGAATTTGGATTAAACTTCGTTGAATTCTTGTGAACGTTTTTGTCTCAATGATTTTTATTAAATACTAGTATCTACGTAAATAAAATGTACTGAAATAATCCTTACTTAGTAAAATATATGTATATTTTGGAAATCCTTTAACACGGAATTCTTTTAACGAGAAAAAATATTTATGTCCCCTTAGTTTCCTGTTAAATGAGTTTCACTATGTGCGCGTACATATTGTAAGGGTCATTATAAATTAAAATTTAATCAAAGCTTCAGTTCTCACTGAATGTTGTCTTATTGATTTACGTATTCACGCATAAGTTTAAAACATTTTTTTCTCTCAGCAAATAGCTTTAAATCTTTAAACTACAATCCATTTCAAATTCCTTATAGGAGATCATGGCCTTCAATGTTTTAGTCGAGATCATATTTGAATCATGTTTCTGCAATCCCTGATCATTAAGGGCTGAAATGCGTAATATTTGCTGGGTCTAAAAACCCTCAAGTTAGTTTACGTGGTGGGAAGTTGAGCGCACTTAAGGGGACGGTGTACCTTTGAAATTAATTTCTTAAATTGTTAGCTTAATTAGCTGGAATGGGAATTAATATAGTAAATGATGTATATATTTCACAATTTAAGTATATTTTTTTTAAAAAAAATTATAATTTGATTTTTTTTTTTAAAAAAATTTAATTTTTTAAGGTACGCCATGATATGAAACGCAAGGAGCATTTTACGTAATAAGGAAAAGAGAAAATTTATGAACTGAGAAAAATGCATTTTAAACACTTATTTGAGTAAAATAAAAAAATAAAGCAACATTTTACATAATTACTTACCTTTACATGAAAATCAAACATATAAGAGATTATTATAGCAAAAATCTAAATAATATTTAAATAATTTATTATATTTAGTTATATATTCAATAATTCAAGAAACACACATCCGCAAAGCTGATACTTATACAAAAAATATAGCGTGGCAAAACATTCACTTAAAATTGACCAGCACAATACGACAATCCTTCAGATTTTATATTTAAGTTTTCTATTTTATTTGAGATTTTACGCTTCATAGTTCTTTTATCTTTTGCTATTTGAAAAGTTTTACTTCTGCGTTTTGCTTTAATCGACGCTCATCTCTTACTCCACTGATTTGCATCGAGGGTAATGAAGCATTCTGATGTACATGTTTCAAGGTAAACAGGGATCCAAAATTGAATTCACTAACAGCTGTTACAACAGATATTTCCAGTCTTTTCTTTGATTGGAAACTTTCTTTTGGGCAGTGACTCCAGATAACATTGTGCAAACTTTCATTTGCATTTTGACTCTTACCTGAAGTACACCGAGACAATATCTCGTTGCTTGCTAATCGCTGATACACAGGGAGAATCTTTGCAACAACCTCCTCAGTTAATTTTGTCTTCATAACTGAATGACTTTCAGGGGATTCTTCATTTGCTAAAGCTCTTTTGAAAAAACACCAAGAAAGCTTTCCATTAGGACATTTGTTGTGTTTCGGTTTGGCGTCTGTGGAGGAACAATGATAAAGTGTGGCGTAAATAGCACTTTTCATTTTTTCGACATCATTACAATTATCTTTAATGGCTTTTCTGTAAAAATTAGTTAACTTAACTATTGTGGTTTCTTTTAAGCTACCAATCTTTTTTGCCACCAATGCAAACACCTTTGCTTCGCCACTCTTTTACTTTGCTGCGTAAACCTGTTCCTAGACGCTTGGAGATATGGTTGATACATTCCTCTTTTTTTATCTGTTTACCTTTTCCATAGATGTTCAACGACATCAGATGTTGGGATGTTTTTGAATCGCTATCCGACAATATGCAAGTATAACGCATATTACACTCCTTGATGGATCTTTGCCACAAAATTGCAGCAGCTTCCATTTCCATACTAGATGAGGAACCTGTATGATTTATTTGACATTCAGATTTGTGACCTTCATACCAAATTGCAAAATCTGGACTATCGCCCGAGAGGTCTCTTACTGCGGCAGTACATTATGTACAATACTTTGATAGAATTTCATAATCTATAACTAAACCTGTCAATAAATCAATAACAACTCCTATCCCGTACAGTGATTTATAGCCCCGTTTTTGCCAAGATCCATCAAATGACACAGTAATATCTATAAAACACCCATTTCCTTTTTCTCTTCATCATTTAAATCAAGATGTTGCTTCCTAACAATATTTCTCGCTACTTCAAGGATCTGATGTTTCATCTCACTATTTTCTTTCGACAAAATTTTAATGTGCTTCGAAAAAGATTTTTTGTCCATTGCATTCATACCAGTCACTAATGCAAATAGTTCCAATCCCGCGTGACCTTTCCCAAGTCTTAAAAAAGACGAAACCATTTTTTTGTTAATGTCAAAAAAATGTTTTTCTTTCACGCGAGCACTGGAAAATGAGGAATTTAACACTGCCTCACAACTAGAGCAAACCAACTCTAGTTTGGATATCATACCCAACTGCGTTGTTCTTATGATATTTAAAGCATTCATATCACATTTAGGGCACTTTACAGTCGACAGTAAATTCTTCCATATATTTGTATCAACTAATACATAAGTTGTATCATCTTGTTCATTTGCCAAATGTTCTAGAGAAGTGTGTGACATAAGAAACAGCTTTCTTTCTGTTGCTGCATTCAGTTCACTAGAATTTAATGTGCAAAATATTTACTTTTGAATTTTTTCATAATTAGAGGATGCATGACCACTTGCATTAGGGTCATTGTCATGAAAACTTGGATGCTCCAGTTCTAATTGTCCTGAGGCCCATCTCTTCTTTGCTTTTAGCAAAGCCTGCATTTTACGTTTTGATGGCCTTGCTTTTGGCACATGATATCGAGAACTAATTCTGTGCATTGTACAAATACTAAATTAATTTATCAAGAAAATTGTAGTCGAGTGTTCAATCCAAAAAAAAGGAAAACTTCGAAAGAAAAATTACGTCCAAAACGAATAAATATACTGTGTTATAACAGGTATGAAACAAGCGCGCTAACACGATGTAAACAAACAATCCACAAGTAGAAGTTGAAGTTTCTATCGGCATCCTTCTTCATAAAATGTGTGATGAAAAAATAATAAGTGAGGTTAAGAATATGCTAAAAACTAAATACCAATAGTTCTTGTTTACGTTCAAATGACAGGTGCCACACCCGTTTAAATGGTCGATGGCGCCATGTTTAAATCATGGATCACTCATAACTCAGCAATTATTCATCAAAATGAAAAAATTCTTCGACAGAATCATTCTGTGAAATATATGGAATATTATTAGTATAAAAAATAAAAATCGCAATTTTGACCAAATTTTGAGATTTTGAAAGTACACCATCCCCTTAATTATCGATTTCATCACCTCAGATGGTAATTCAAAATTTAAAGATGTGTATATATATAAATAAGGAACTTACATCGACCAAAGTGAATAAGCCGAAATCGACCAACAAAGTTAAAAGCATGATCTGTAAAACAGTTAATACGGTATGTAGACTCAGTAGAAAAATTCAGTAATATTTTAAAATGGACTGCAGTGTTATTACTTATAGTGAGAGAGTAAAACAGAATGTATCCAAAAGTATATGCATATCTCATTAATATTTCATCTTCTTAGTCTGAAATTCTTCGAAATTTAATTTTGAAAAGACGGGTATTACAATGTAAACAATTCAAAGTAAAGATGCGTCACCTGTTAAGAATTAAATGTACTCATACAATATTCAAATTTATAAAAATATCTTTGAATGCATATTTTTCTACACATTTCCTTAACTATTACTTGGATGTTTTTTTTTCTTGACTTGTGCATTTGTCTAGCATGTTATTTTATTCGGTGAGAGAATGTCTGTTTCATTTATAACGTCTAGCAATTTCTTTCAAAATTGTAAGTTGAAAAGAAGTATTAAAAATATCTCATACTTTCTCTAAAGAGAATGTAGATAATTGGATTTCAGACTGTTGAATGTGTCTCTTAATAATATGTTTTCGGGATACATAAAATAATTAGTCTGGTTTCACTTTCAATTTGACCATGCATTAATAGTTGGTACTAATTGAATTTATAGTTTAGCCAAAGTTATGAAAAGGTATTTATGTAGTTAAAATGTAATTGTATTTGACAATTACATTTTAAAATTAATGGTATTTGACATAATTAAAATGTATTAAAAGAATAAAAAGACTATGAAGTTTTTTTAAAACAAAGTTTCACTCACAAATTGTTTAAGAAGTAAAAAGTTTACCTCATTTTCCTAAAAATGACAAATTTCATTAGATATCAACAGTTATAAGCTATATTTGATGAATAATCCTTACCCCATTTATGATTATTCAATACCATTTATTTGTGTGAATGCTTTAGAATTTAAATTCTTTTTATGTGTCTCCAGCATATAAAATTAACATTTTAAATATCTTTTGTATTTATATAAAATATCAAACGCGGTCGTTTTTTCTAATACTCATAACATCTAATTCACAATACACTAGTTTGACATTGATTTTTAATAAATTTAATTGTGAAATATTCCTTTTAATATATTAACACTGCAAGAAAATCTTTTTTTTCAGCTTAAAAATTTGTAAGAAAAGATTGTTTTTAGTTAATGATTATTTCTATATATACACAAGATGTCTCAAAAAAGCCCCTATACTTTGTATAGCCATATTCCTCAGTATGAGTGCATAAAAAGTGCCGAAAAAGTGCAACTGTACAATCTATACTTTACCAGAAAAACACAAAAAACAAACGTATGACTTTGCAGTCGGTGGAAGGACAAAACATCGGAATGCACACATCAACAGCAATATTTTCGAATATTTATAAAGGCAGATATTCGAAGCCTCCCCCGTGCATATTGAGTCAAGCTTGAGTGCACAGTAGAATGGTTGAGTGCATACATCGCTGCAGAGCGGTTTTCCACCAAAGTACGGGCAGCATGTACACAAGCAATGAAGTCAATTTGTGTTGTCACTACGCCTCTATTCACCAATTGCCATGAGAGGGTTCCATAGGGGAAAAAATTCAACCTTGTGATATCTGGCGATCGTGGAGGCCATATAATTGAACTCCCATGTTCAACCTAACAGCCAGAAAGAGCCAAATCCAGCCACTCATAAACATGGGCACAGAAAAGTGACAAAGCTGCATTATAAACCATAATGCATCATCATTCATTCAACAGCATTTTACCGTGTTTTTCTTGTAAACTATGGATTGCAAAGGCAGAGTATTTTGGGCATTTTATATGTACTCCCAACGAAAAATCTCGCTGTGCTAAGCTCTAAATCTATTTTTGGGACACCCTGTATAATTCTTATTATTGCACTTCTAACTTAATTTTCTTAACGAATTGCATTATACATTATTCATGTTTACTGAATTTTAGAGTTACTTGATGACAATATAATAAAATTGACAATTAAGTGCAATAGCATAATAGAAAATTAATTCAAGTATCAAAAATATTTATATATTTAATATTCCATTCATTCACTATTTTTAATTCAAGTTATTGAGGGAAAAAAGCTTAATATCCATTAAAGGAATACCTTTCGAAAAAACAAAACACATAGGGATTTATTTTGCATGCATTTATTTTTCCCTTATATTTACACATCAATTTATTCATGAAATCCCCAGAACACTATTCTAAAAATATATCCATCGCTTTATTGTACGCATATCATACAAAATCCCTTATGGTTTTTATGGAATCAAGTAATACATTTTGGACTAGGCCACTATCGTTCTCAAACTTTTCCTGTTAATATGAGATCCAAAATACGGATTTTCTAAGCTCTTCTGAGCTATCGAAGAAATGTTTTCTGGGTTATATCAAGATGATATATGCCATAGTCAAAAGGCCAGTTTACCGAAATATGTGCAGTAAGCTGTTTTCTCCTTGATAAATTGAAAATGAAGGTTGTATCTGTGCAAGATTACCTATCAAAAAGATATATACGGATTTTTTTCTCCTTTTTTAGATTTCTGCTGTTCTAAGGGCTTAGCGTCTCTACGCTTATAGGTTAAAACGATTTCCTCTATTGTTTCATATAAAAAGAAATAAATAATTTTTACGCGCTTGTTGAGATATTTATTTCACAATTGATCCTATTTGTTTAAATGAGACTATTGATTTCTTCGTGTTTCAACTGTAATGTACCTTAGTGAATAAAAACTTATGATATTTTTATAATACAAATATTTTTGCTGATTAGTTTATATGTGTTAGCAAAAAAAAATCGTTTTATCTAAACTTAAATTATGTTAAAATATGTATCTAAAATTTTTCCTCACAAAATAGATGAAAAAAGTTAAATAGTCATTTATTTATTTATTTATTGTCTTAATACTGCATAAAAGGGCTTCTTTCCTTCAAGTGAAACAAAAAAAAATATATAAAATTAAACATTATATTTTTTTTACACAAAACAGAAGGAATTAATCTCGAAGAGGTTAAATATATAGCAGCATTCTCTACAAGAGAGACAGAAATAATTTCAATAACAAAGATAAAGCAAACTAACAAATATTGAAGTTTAAAATTATGGACGCGCTGCAGTATTATAAACATTGCTGAATCAGGATACTTTTTAATATATACACCGAAGGGCCAAAACATTATGAACACCTTCTCAATATCGCGTTATAACACCTTTAGCCTATAAAACAGCTGCAACTTGCCTTGGCATGGATACCACAAGTTTTTGATAAATGACTGGTGCATACTATATTCATACCAATTTTATACCAATGTCTAAGTAGCAGTTACGCAAATTCGAGATATCCCGACAGAGATAATTTTATCTATGAACCACCTTTTTATGAAAACCCAAATGGGCTCCATCGGATAATAATCCAGCAAATTAAAAGTACAGGGCAATAATGGGAATTCACCATCATGCTTCGCGAACCACTCCGACACAATTAGAGCCTTGTAGCATGGAGCGTTGTCCTGGAGAAACATTTAATTTCCATTTGGAAAAAAACCCATTATGTAAGGGTGTAACTGATCCACAGCTATGTTCAGATAGTCTACAGCTTTCATGTTCTACCACATCTAAGGGTCCAAATACTGAGCAAGAAAATGTTTTCAATATATATTATTGCCACCACCAACTTGTACATGATCTGTTGTACACGGGAACAGCAATTGTTCTCCTGGATGACTGCCTATTCTGACACGATCATCGAAGTAATGAATCAGAAATCGTGTTTCGTATAACCAGCTAGTTCTCTTTCACTTAGCTTTGGTTCCGTCTCCTTTGTTTTCGTGTCAACTGCAGGCATTATTGACAATGATACTTCGTCAACAGAGGGCACACCAGTGGGACTTCTGCTATGCAGTCCCTTATCAAAACATTGTCCGCTGAATTTTGTGTTTCAAAGCACTCTCACTTGCACCTACATTTTATTGGGTTTTGTTAACGGAGTCACATTCTGGTACGGATTTTATTTTATAGTGCTGGACAGACCCCGACTTCTGTTTTCTCTGATGACGCGTCGGCGTCCACGAGCGTGGTATCTACTGCTGGTTTCAATGTCATTTACTCAATTTGCATGAATACTAACCATGGGAGATCACGAAAGATCCACCAGGCATGCAGATTCGGATATGCACACTCTGAGTCTTCGAGCCATTAGAATCTGTTATCTATGACATTCACTTAGATCAGCTATCTTTTACATCTCTCGCAAAATTAGGTGTAAGAATGATTCCTTACTTTCTCCAGCAGCACTTAAATGACATTCCCTCTTAATCATATTTCCTCCAAGATATCCATACAAGTTCATTGAAAAATATGGAGATAATCATAATGTTTTGGTTCGATGTTGTAAAAATGATTTATATAAAAGTTCGGTTAAACTAGTTTTGTGGCTCGTTCTTTCCCCTTTCTTTTTTTTAATACTGAGCTAAATCCTAGTGAAAGGTAATTTTCCAAAATTTGCTTACGAAAATTCAATGCAAAGATAAAACAGAAATATATATTACTTTTCTGTCGTGCAATTCTCAAACTCGCTTTTTAAATATTACGAATGAACTTTATAAGAAATATGAAACGGAATCGTCTATAAAATTATTTCCTATGTATGAACTTTCCTTCGATAAAATTGTTGCTTTTGGAAAATATTTTTTGAATTCAGACATTTCAAAGACTTCCAGTTTTCTCAATTTATTTCTGGGGAATTCTCCGTAATTGGAAGTACATTGTTTTTGTAAGTATTTTTTGTATACGCGTCCATTTAAATCTTTTGATATATGCAATTATATTTCTATTCCCAAACAACTACAGCGTAAAGTTTTGTTTCATTTATCAGTATTTTCATCTAAAAGGCTATTTTCTTTTATCTTTTATTCGAAATAATGAAACGAAAACTGTGATTTTTTTTTCGTTTGCTTATAAATATTGAATCAAAATATTTACCAGGAATCACAAAATTCAAATTTTTCATGCGTCTCGCAAAAGCTACGTTTAAAATACGATATTATTGTTATATAGATCAAATAGTTTACAGAAGTATAGAAACTTATTATGATTTCTTTATTCGTCCCTGAATACTAATTTTCCGTATAAATGTTTTTTTTTAAAAAATAAAATAAGACTATCATGACACAAGATATGCATTCACATAATTTTAACATAAATTTGCTTCAAATCACAATGTATTGAATTTTCAATTTATTCAAGCATAAAATTAGCTCCTAAAATTGAATTAGGGTGTTTTTTTTAATTTTATTTTATCACATGTTTACTTTTTTAGTTTTTGTAATATTATAATATAGCTTTTATATATAACTTATATATATAATACATTAAAATGTAGTTTACTACTTTACATTATGTTATCTACCTTAAACATTTGAAATTGTTTTACAACACTTTATTACTTTTTTTCTAGACTGTAAATCAATTAATGCTATATGAATTCCACATCAATATTCATAATTAACATGAAAAAATGGTTTGTAGTAGGGTAATGATTTTTACATTTTACTCAACTTTTTTTGTTTCATTTAGTTTTTCTGTAAGATATTAAGCAATCAATTATGAAAACAATCATTTTTTCAGATAAATCAGCTAGTTTATTTTAATTATTTCCATTGTATCTAATTAATTTCAAATAAATTCAAAAATTCACATATATTAAATAAATAAAATATATCAAATAATGCTCTTGTTCCTTTTCATTAAAAAAAGCTTCATATAATATAATTTCCAGTAAATATACACATTTATATATAAGCTTAAAACTATGTGCCGTTATGGCACTTATTACATACTTTTTCGTGATGTAAATAAATCACCATAGCTTAGTATAATATTACCTGTTGTGGTTGCACAGTTAAAAAATGAAAAGAAATATTTGTATAGTATCACTTTAGATTTAGTTTAGTTCGATTAAAAAATTTGTGAGATTTAATTTATTATTATTATTATTATTATTATTATTATATATATATATATATATGTCCATTACTTTTTCACTTTGGGGTAATTTCTCGTAAGTTGTATGTTTTCTCATTTGAGTATGTTAATTTAAAATAGAGTTAATACGTTAAAATGAGAAGAAAGGTCGAAAGGCTCCTTTTAAATCTAGTTTTGTTTAATGTTGTATACAAACTAATCACTGCTTCATTTTTTTATCAATAAAAAATATATCATCCATCTTATTTTCCAATAACATTTTATTTACCCTTTCAGAGTCCGGGTTGTATAGTAAAATTTCCTATTTATACATTTTTTTCTTTCAGGCATACAATTCAGAGCAATTTAATAAAAATTGGTGTGAAGGTAGTTTTTCAGTTTTAAATGTGATTAGATGGCTCTGAACAGGTTAAACCTGATATCTCTAGTATAAAATACATCATCGCAACTTCCCCTACCCCAACATCGCGGTGGCCCCAGTATTCTAATGGGTCCAAAGGTTATGGTTTTGCAATCATCTATATCTGTATGTACCGACGGGACCCAACATTTTACAGAGGGGTCGTAATATTTTTCGTTATGCCACTACCTGACTTTTAGAAGGGATGATGCACGATATATTTGCTTAGGCTTGAATTCCTCACCCTCTGGCATGGTGTAGAATTTTAAAAAGTGGTCTTTTTCAGGATATAAGCTTTCTACTGTTTCTCTAACATATTAATTATATTTTTAATTAATTTATATTAGGATCTATTCTCATATTACTTCAAATGAATTGCCATGTTTAATCTTTAATAATTGTATTTAATAGAAGTATCAACTGTAACACTTTACTCTCTCGCTTAACACTTGAAGATCTTCGGAATCGTATAAACTATTAAGTCGAAACTGTAGCTAAATTTGTAGCGTATAATAAAGCTTAATACAGAAAAACAAATATTCACTGATTTACATATCAGATTCAAATATCAGAAAATAAAAGAAATCATTTTTATTAACCCTTGCTCCCAATATTAAGTACATAGTTTCTAAAGTACAAATAAAAAGAAAACTTTGAAAAATTTTGGAGTCTGAAGTTTATATTTATTCTGCTTTATGTTTATCACAAACTATCTTAAAAGTAGGATCTATACAGACTTTCTTAAAAAGGTTTCCCGTTTATCCTGTATTTGTTCAGATAATACCATTTCAAATGAAGATCTCTGTTTTTGCTCAAGAACTTGAATCGATCGAGAACTTCACAGGGCATCAAACAGAAATCGAAAACTGCAATCTTTTACTACGCAAGGAATATTTATTTTATTTTCTTCATTAATGTACTCTATCTCATGCCGAAGAAAAATTGCTATCTATTATAGACTGTACTGTAGTCTATGACTAAAGTGTAAATCGATAAAAACTCATGAATAGTATTGAATTTTTAAAAAAAATTGTCTAAAATTAAATGAATAAAAGTGAGATAAAATATTGTACACGGACGTATAAAAATATTACAAATTTTGTACCATGCACAAATACAAGCACCAATGTTGAAACGGATCTTAAAAAAATAAATAAAATAACAATTATGTATTTTGACTTAGTATTAAAATTAATTCAAAACGTATTTGTGAAATATTAATAAATAGAATTATTAATTAAATTGCATTATGAGGTAATGTATTAACAAAGAAGTGTAAATGTTGATTATATGTATTCCTTTTAAATACTTAATGTATCCGACTAAGTTCGGAAGTGTTATTTTGTAAAAGCGTATAAAAATGGATATTTTTATGATATTTAGAGTAACTTAGGTTAGAGAATACATATATAAAATTGCTTCAAGAATATTATTACCGTAAAAAATTATTGAAATGCTATATTTTGGCAAAAAATGAACGTACAATTATCTATTTTTACAACATTCTCCTTTTATAGGAATTGCTTCTATAATAATAATATTTTGGCTATATATAGCTCGACCTCTGTACAGAACCTGAACAAGAATTTTTAAATTATATTACAAAGAAGCGGATTTATCCTTATTTTAATGCAAAAGAGTTGAGAAACTTAAAGAAAAAAACATCAATAATTACTTCGATTCGTAGTAACTCTGAAAATAATGGGAATTTTCAAAAAAAGTCTTAGCTTTATATAAGCAAAATATTATTATTACAGAAGCATTTTTCTAAAACGGAGGATGTTTTGAACATAGGTAATTCAAGGCCAAAATATTGCATTTAAATAACTTTTTATTCTAATAATATTCTTACAACAATTTTATATATGTGTTCTAATCCAACTGATACAAAATATCATAAAAATTATCCATTTATACGCTTTTATTAACTCACAGTTCTGAACGTAGTCGTATACCTTAACTAAGAAAAGTTTGATATAAAATAACTGTTTTTTTTTTTTCAAAAAAATTCAGACATCAGATTTAATTAATTACATTTATGATTTATTTCTTCCCATTTTTGTATAAATTTCTGCTTTCTTTTTTAGATTCCACACCTTATGAAGTAACTTTTCATTTTATAATTATATTTATTCGTACTTAGTTTCTTGTCACTACATTAAGAATTTTTTTTTTCTAATACTATAGTTCTGTGAGAAAATTTTAATAAATGAATGGCCTTCACAACAATAAATTATTTTAGCTGAAAGATTAATGGAAACCACATATAATAGACCCTTTTCAACAGCAATCGAATTACTGAATAGTTACCTTACATAACTAAAAAAATTATCTTAATAATATATAAGCGAATAAATTATTAGAATTTAGGATAAAATTAGGTTATTATTTCTGTAATATAATTTGCAAACTAATTAGAAGAGACATATATATATAAAGAGTGTTTTCTTTCCAGATATAGAAGTTTAAGTTGGCATTACTTTCCAAGATGGCGACCAATTTAACAGCTGTCAAGTGATTTATTCTCAGTTTGGTTTGGCAATTCATCAAAACGATCATCAAGCAAGACGTAGATTCCTCGAATGGGCCAAAAACGAGATTGCCGTTGTTCCCGATTTTCATAGGCGAATTTTGTTTAGCGATGAAGCGCACTTCTGGTTGAATGGCAACGTCAACAAACAAAACTGCCGCATTTGGAGTGAAGCTAATCCACAATTGTATGTCGAAACACCGTTACATCCAGAAAACTGACTATTTGGTGCGCTTTATGGGCTGGTGGAATCATTGGTCCGTATTCTTCTAAAACGATGAAGGCCACAACGTTACAGTCAATGGTGATCAGTATAGAGCCATGATTACTAACTTTTTCATTCCTGAATTGAACAATCATGATGTCCAGGAGCTGTGGTTTCAACAAGACGGCGCAACATGTCACACAGCTCGTGCCACAATCGATTTATTGAAAGACACGTTTGGTGACCGCCTAATTTCACGTTTTGGACCTGTGAATTGGCCTCCAAGATCTTGTGATTTAACACCGCTAGACTATTTTTTGTGGGGCTATGTAAAGTCATTGGTCTATGCGAATAAGCCATAAACGCTTGATCATTTAGAAGACAACATTCGCCGGGTTATTGCCGATATACGGCCACAAATGTTGGAAAAAGTCATCAAAAATTAGACGTCCAGATTGGACTACATCCGAGCCAGCCGTGAGAGTCATATGCCAGAAATCATATTTAAAATGTAATGCCACAAGATTATCTTTCGAATAAAAAACATTCATGTGAATCGAATAATACATCGTTGTTTTATTGCAATTTAAAGTTCTCTATACCTCTAAAAAAACACACTTTTTTATATAAGTTGTCTTAGATCTTACTTCCAATCAAGCACAGGAAAGATTTATATGATTAATTTTCAAGCAGCGAATTTTCTTCCTTACTATAAAAGCAAGGGTTTTTTTCATTTCTTGAACCTTATTTATATATTTTCAAATTTTCAGTTTCCAAACACAATGAAAAAATAATACCTTCTGTGTAAAGTATCTCTGAAAATCTGTTTTTCTATATTTGTTTAAAACCATATTACTTAATTTCATTCTTTGCTGTCTTATAACATTCCTCTTTGTAACAATATAATGATTGGTCCACAAATTGCCTGGGCATTATTGAAATAAATCATACTACTAATTATCCCAAAAAATTATTAATCAAACTTTTTTTCCAGTTTATTTCTGAGCCACAGCCTTGATAAATAAAATACTATATAAAGTTTGCTGCAGTAAGTTATACATGTATCACATAACATGAATATATGAAAAATTAGTGTTTTTCTATCGAATCAATTATTGTTCTGTGTGTGATAAAAAAAGTACTTATTTTTACTGAATAAAAAATATTTCTAAAATTCTGCCTAATAAATTCATTATTGAGCTCCAAAATCTAACATGAGGTAATTGATATTTGCATTTGATTTATATTTATACAACTAACCCACACAACATCTGCCACTTGAGTTTATATACTAAATCTAATCATTAAATTATATGTGGATTTGTAAAAAAAAGTTTAAATTTAACTTTATATATATATACCGTTAGTTATATTTCAGTCTCAAGGCCCGATGTAATCTTGATTCGAACACTAAAATTGTTAAGTCAGGAGCGGTCGTGTGGGGCATATAGTCACACAATGCTCACGAATTCTTTAATTCTGGGAAAACTGTTTATTTATTACCAGTGATCTTGTCAGTATCCTCCTACATGACAGTCTTAATGGAAACTAAAATTAATTTTTCTCATATCCCTCATTTTTGAGAATGGCTAACGCTGTTTACAATCTTATGGTACTTGAGGTGACCAAGACCGACGACTTTTTTTTTACAAAAATAATTTCTATGAACAGGCTACATTTTTCTCCTGTGAGCGACTTAGTGGTTTTGATTGCTGTGTTGTACAACTCATTATGGTTGTTATATGTAATTGAACAGAATATATATATATATATATATATATATATATATATATATATATAATGACATATGCAATCTGTATTGGATAAAGTTGAAACTGATAAGGCCAGGGAATAACATGATGAAATTATGGATATTAAACAGGCTAGCGAAATCAAAATTTTAGAAAAGCGAGGAACGCAAAGTTTGAGTTAGAAGGAAAATCTCCAAGTACTACTTTAAAAACTTCATCAAGAAAGATATAAAGCCAAAAGCGTACCACACGACACACTGCACCCCGTCAACAAGTCACAAGTAAGAGAAAGTTCAACATGTCATTTGCCATCATTCTATATTATATGCATGTTAAATGCCAAATAATTTACTTATATTCGTCTGCTTCTGAAACATTTTTTTAAAGTTTTACTTTATACGCAAGTTTCTAAAATTCCGTGTTCTTGTGTCGCTACCCGTCGGTCACGGGTGTGAGTGTGTTCGAGTACAAAACAGACATGATCTAAAGTTAACTACTTTTATTCAGCCCTTAGCACTTACGAACACTTATGAGAATTAATGAGAATGCGTTCTGATAGCTAAATCCGAGTAGCAATAAAACTTATGCATCCAATTAGATAAATTTAAGCACTTATCTTAATCATTCTCTTGAATACTCCTGTTTTCAACTTTTTACGTCGTCAGACGTAAAATAGACGCCTTAAACCTTTCTATGAATCTTTCCCTTTGGATTCAATATGCAATCTCTCACACTATGCTTCCCGATTAGGATCAACTCTCAGCCATTACCTTTCCTACTGAATAATTAGCAGTTAAATAGAAGTTTGCATTTGTATAAAATTAAGTCCTCTCTAAGGAAAGCGATTTGCAACTAAAATCCCAATTCAAAATAGCATTTTCCTCAAGAGGATTAGTAGAAGCCTGAATAGAACACGTTGCAGATGATCTGAATAATTTCAATTAAATTCAGCTAAATAATATAAATTTGGAGATATTTTGATTTGTGGCAGTTTTCTACTTATGTATTAGTAAATCATATCCATAGATAATTTATTTTAAATAAAATTTACTGGAATTTGAATATTATCGATAATTATTTTATCTTTAATTTCATTATCATATTAATACAATTTAAAGAAATTCAAACTATGAATCGTTTTCCGGAAACAGTAACTTGGAAATGATTCAGCTTTTTATACGCATACTTTCTTAAAACCATATAATTACTCGATTACTTCTTTTATTAAGCAAAGTGTGCATTTTCTACAGAATACTAGATAAGTTTGTAATTTATATAATTTAAACCAATAAAAAAAATATAAGCAATGGTGTTCTTAAAAATGACAATGTGACTCTCTTTCTCCTCTTTCAATCACTGTGTAAGAAAATTAAGACACTTTGCAATTGATTATAATTTCTCTATATCATACGTTTTTGCCTTTTTATATATAGAATCAGGAAGTGGATTTGCTTAAAAAGTTAGCATATAATACAAATTTCTTAAATGGATTTTTGAATTAACTAAACTACCCCACCGGAGATATACATCTTCCAATGAACCCTATAAAACATTGGCATTTCTTTAGTCTTAAAAAAGAAAATTACGAATGCAATTGAATGAAAATAGAAATCTCCCAATAGTTAGTGCAGTGTTTCTCAAACTCTGGGGCGCGCCTGCCTTGGGGACGTGACGACTCTACGAGGGGGCGCGAGCAACAAACTAAGAAAAACACAACAAAACTCATTCTGACATAATAAAAAATAAATTACATATTTACACTTATATATTGTACTTGTAAGTATATCAGTGCTGCACAATGTATTTTATAATTAAATTAACAATACGAAGTTAAGAACGAGTTTGATAATTACCAGTGACCCCATGGAACTGCCATATATAAAAATATATACAAAACTGAACACTTAACTTTAAATTAGTACGGTTTATAATTAATCCCTTAACTGTCAATTAAAAGTTACGCGATTCGCTTCCCAATGGCAACCATTTGCCACGTAGATGCGCATATGTGATGTATTGAAGGGGGAATGAATAAAGAAGCAAAAATATTCTGAAATAAGAGTAAATTCTTTGCAAACATTATCAAGGTCCTTTTATTACATTCCAAAGTTTTCGGAATAATTGTATGGATATCAGTCGAAAAAAGATCGTACTTCGGGAAGACGTATATATACGTTTGGGAAAATTAAAGCTTTGACTGAGCGAGACATTTATATACGCCGGTGGCACTTAAGAGGTTAAAGTCGTACTACAGCTTTAGCGTCAAAGTATAGTATTTTTGAATTCAATACATAATATTTATGAGCAGGGGGCGTGATGAAAATTATGATTAGATATTGGGTCGCAATTATTAAAATTTTGAGCAGCCCTGAGTTAGTGCTTTTGTGAAAAAAGTTAAGTATTCAAACATCTGTAAGATACTTCTAAAGAAGAGTTACGCTTTTCTGATCACAACAAGTTTACATGTAAATATTATTTTCCGATGTCCACGAGTGAAAAGAAAAAAAAACGAGATTTCAAATTGAGACGAGGGAAAAAAAGAAAGATTTAAAAAGGAAGAATAAATAAAAACATGGGTGAGGTCTTGGGGTAAATTTAAACAAATTTCTAATATGTTAGAACTGTAAATAGCAGTTTGAATATTATGTTATGGTTATTTAAAAAACCAAAAGAGCATAAAAATTGAATTATTTCATCTATTTTGCCGGATACTACATAGTTGTTACTTTTTACTGAAGGTATCTGTGAAGATTGGTTGTTACAATATTCATAATGATAATCCTACAAGACCCAGCTCACTCGAACTTGCGGGTTTGTGCGGCTTAAACATTCTTACCCCTTTAAGAGCTTCAATATTTTTATCTTTAAATATTACATTCTTCTGGTTATTAACCCTCTTGCAGCGCAGTTATTTTATTAAAGTAGGTTCAAAACATGCGTATGGTTTTATTACGTATTTCAAATATACATATTAAAACTACATTTTAGAGTTAAAGCATACAAAAAAAAGATTTTTGTGAAAGAGTTTTAATTTGAAAATATAGAAATAGATCATCAAAACATGAACATAAAAACATAAATGAAAACATAAACAAAAGCAGCATGGGTTACTAAGCTAAATAGTCTGAAAAATGCATACCCTAGGAAATCGTGTGTTGCGCCAATTTTGTTACATCTACGTAGTCCGTGGAAATCGCGGGATGCGCAGCGAGATGGTTACTAACCACCCCAATGTTACTCCAAACAACAACAACAACAATAATAATAATAATAATAATAATTATAATAATAAATGTTTCTAACCTTCTCGAACGTAGAATGTTCCACAGCAAACGAGCGGGTTTTATCTTTAGGGGACACAAATAATGCATCAAACGTTAATTATATTAAAACTTTCAGATTTATATCGGGTCATCATTTTTTTAATATAAATATAAACATAATAATAAAGTTTTTATAACCTATCAATCATACTACCCTTTTTTTTTTTTAGTATAACCAACTTATTTTTCCTTTAGAATTGTCGCTATTGAGTACACCAATTTTACACCGCAATCACCCCAAAATAAACCCATCCACAAAGACAGGCAGGTGGGTCGTAAATTGAAAACTCGTCGTAAATCTGAAACTCGAGCTTCAGTGTGCAGGTGTCGAATGCCTCTTACGATAACAAGTACTCCCAAAAGGAATGTTTGGGCTATTAGGGGGTAGCTTCCTGGTCTTGATGAACGACTATTTATGATTGTAATTTACGACCGTCGGAGAAAAATAAATGGGAGTTTTGGATAGCATTTTGTTATTAGTTTCTCTGTTGGAGTTTTAAAAGATCCAGGAGAGGGGGTGATTGTGGATGCATTTATGATCCCGATCCTAGTTTTAAATTATTTAGTCTTTTGGTAAAAGCTTGCCAATAACTCCCGGATGGCGGAATATTGGCTGAGTCGGTTTTTATTGGACGTAATTCTTCTTAATAATGTTGTGTTGTAGGGTTTAGGTAAGATAATAATATTTCAGATATCTGTGGTATTATCGTCTGCTTAAAAGTATCATGTAATGGAGTATAGTGGGTGTTTTTGCAGCAGTTAAGGCATTGGAAAATATTCCTCAATTAATTAGGATTAGGACTTACGTGCTACAGTAAAACGATATCCTAATAAAAATTGGATTTTTAAACTACTTTAAGAACTGTTGAAGGTATTGTAATTTCCGTTTTCATAAAATTAAGTGCATTCAGCAAGTATATAATTTTACTTAAAATATTCTTTTAATTTTTTTTTTTTACTTTCATGTTACAATTGCTTGTACTTTCTATAAAAAAGAATTGGAAAATAGTATCAATGCGTACAACAAAGTAAATTCTCCATTACGAGTTCATATATCCTTATCTGAAACGGAAATTTTTAAATTTAAGTTATTCGAATTGCAATTGTTAGAAATTCAGAATTTTGCAGAAAATGGAAATCAAACGCAGTAATAATTTTTCCAAGTTAAGTCGTTTTGCTGAAAAATAATCAAGTATCTATAATATATGAATGATAGTTAAATAAATAATAATAATAATCGTGGAAATGTAAGTATTTTATTTATTTATTACATATATAATTTGTCCTGATACTATAAAAATATTATCGGATACTTACAGAAATAGAACACATAAAGTACAATAGTGTTATGATATTTTGCAACTCTGAGAAATATTAGTTAAAGTAATCAAACTTATTCATGTTACGGGCAAATCATTGTCTACAATCGAATATTCATTTTAAAAATCTTATTTTTCATCTTGACATACTATACTCAATTCTCAGAAACCTTTTAAAACATTTTCATCGATAACATCATGCATGTAATTAAACTTATTTCTTTTTTCACAATTCCTTCTATTAGCTCACACTCTATATATTTCTTCTACTTCGTGGAATTTTTAATCGTTAATAAAATACATTTTGCAGCGCTCATTTGAGCTGGAATTTTATATCCATGATTATTTTGTATGGCAATACAGTTATTAATTATAATTAATGAAAATTAATTGATTAAAACTAATTATTCATAGAAGTACGCATACATATCCTCGTTGGCATCATTTTTGGCGACTTGTGCCAAAACTTGAAAACTTTTTTTCTTACGTTTTAAAGTATTCAGTTGAACTGAAATTTTATATACACGATTGTTTCGGATGAAAATGCGATACTTTAATGATATTTAATAAAAAAAAATCAATTATTAATTAATGTTGCGATTCTGTCATATGTATATACTTATTTATATTAATTGTAACTATTTAATAAAAAGTAGGTAAAATAAAATTTTTCTTTTTTGATCTAAGTAGGAATTGACTTAAAAATTTTTTTTTATATTACTTGTTAGTTTATTGCAACTGATGCACGAGCCCATTTTATTACAAAGTATTCTACTAATTTCGAATTAATTTACGTTCAAAAAGTGTGATAGTATACAAATGTTCCTTTATTTAAAGAATATTAATTATATATTCGCTTTAGAATCATATTCGCGACTTCTATACTCATGGAATTAGATAAATCTTCAAAGTGACAGTTATATAAACAAAATGTTTTTCATGTTTTATGGATTTAACTATACGCCAATTATTTAAAAAATTACAGTTACTGGCGATGTTTAAAGCATCTTGTGTGAATCAATATTTATAATTTTTTTACTGTGATTTGAAATGTAAGTTTTAAAACCCTTAGTGACAGCCGTATGTCTTCCGGGATTCTTAAGGAATTTTGGAATAAGAGAAATGAGTGGGAAATAAATGTCCTTAAAATGTAAATCTTGCTTTTTCTCACTAATGCAGACATATGTTTTAGGAATTTAATTTTTATTAAATATTGATTTTATAAAACCATTAATACCATGGAAGTATTTGTAAGAAACATAATTATAAAAATATTTGAAAATAATAACACAATTACATAATATATATATATATATATATATATATATATATATATATATATATATATATATATATGACTTTACCAGCATATATACTACTACAGAATAATTTGGAATTCTAAAATTTATTATGTTCTGTATTTATATACAGGCCTTCGTCAGCGCTCGTTGCACCTTTTAACAGGCTTATTTACTCACAAATCCTTACGCGATGGTAAAGAGTTCGCTCTATTTTCATTTATTACTTCCTTAATTTTGAACCTAAACTTTTCTGACATATATATATATATAAATATGACATATATATATATATATATATATATATATATATATATATATATATATATATATATATATATATATTGTGTCACGAAAATAATTAAATCCTAGTTATCGAAATGTTTGTGTTCCCAGTATTTTCTATGTAAAGTTATCAATGCGCCTTTAATGAAAATAGTTAATGAATATCATTTATTTAATTGAGATTTATATAATTTCAAGACTAATTTTCAAGTCATATTATTAGCTAACATTTTGATAAATGCTTCTGAATGTTAACATTCCAATTCCATACATAATTTTAATTGATATTCTCCCATTTCACAGCTGCAGCAGTAACTCATTAAATTTCAATTTAACAACAATCTGTGCTATAATTTGTCATATATTATAGTAATTAGTGTGAAATAAGTAAACAATTATATTTTCAGAAATGTCATATGTGTGTTAGTTTATAATTAATATAAACTTCTAATAAATTTCATGAAATAAAGTCCTTATATTTACAGATATATTTATCTATGTATGTATATGCGTTTTATATATATATATATATATATATATATATATATATATATATATATATATACATATGCACACATATGTATATATTTATAAAAAAATAAATCTTGAATACTTTTACAATACCTTTGTTTGTTACAATACCTTTTACAATACCTTTGTTTGTATTATTAGGAAGGGATTCTTAAATTTTATATAAGCAGCAGTAAATACAAGTTTTTGTTTAAGCTATATATATAAATCAAATAAGTTTAAATTTTTCTTGCATTGGAAAATGTACAATACCTTAAGTAAACGTTGCTTCTAAATGTAGATGACAATTTATAAACTTGAGTTTAACGCAAGATCAGCTAAAAGTTTTTACAATGATTGCACGAATTTGCAGCCATTAGAATGTGTTTTAAATGTTATATTTTATGTTACTTATTTAGATTTAATGTACTGCATTTTGTGTGTATGTTAGTCATTTTACTTTTAAAATAATGAAGTCATTTAAACATTTGTGAAAAAATTGGAATTTAGATGTATTAGTTACATATTTTAAAATATTTAATTTTTGCAAACAACGAATTTTCTTTACCTATGTAAGTGCATTGTTTTTATTAATCAATACTTAAGGCATCATAAGGCAATTATCCTTAATATTTTACAATGTTTGTCTTTTTTTTTCTCTTTAATCTTCCCAAATATTTTTTATGGTATATTTTTCATTCTTTTTTTTTATCCTTTAATATTCTACAATGGAAGTATTTTCCTGTTGCTAAAACTTAGACTTATGAATAAGAGCATAAATGTCGTTTTTTTATTCTACCTGCGAAAGAATGCTTTTTCAAAACATTCCTTATCATTTCGTTTTTCTTTTTTCATATTTTCAATTTTTATTGTCTTCAAAAAAGACTGATAACATTCAGGAATTTCCTTTTTTTAATATTTTTTTTGAGAATTTTTTTAACCGAAAGAGCAGTGAAATATTTACTTCAATATTCATTCTTAAAACTATTGGTAGGTTTTTCTTGTTTTTACTCCACTGTTTTTATCAATATGCTGTTTCTTCACTGAAATTTAAATTGATTGTTTCTGAAGTAAAACTGATTTTGTGTTAGTTCAAAATTCAAGATACAGAAGAAAACTGTCAACACATGAAGGAGGGCAGCTCATAGCATGGGACTTAATGCATTGATACGTAATATTTTATTCTTTATTTTTGTACAATTTTTATTCATTATAAAATGCATGATTAATAAAGGCGATAACATCGCTCGCAGAAGAAAAAAAAAAATTAATACTGTTTACTTGCCTTAAGGATTCATTCTGCAAAAAAGAAAATGAAAAAGCAATAAACTTATCTATGCTTACTTTTCATTATTATTTTTAAAGCTAACATTTTTATACTCGGCGTATAACACTCCCCTTTACATTTCGATGTTATTTTTAACGTAAAAAGTGCGCATTATACGCTGGATTTTACGATAATTAAAAAAAAATCAGAAAAACTTGTATACATTTAAGAAAAATATGTTAATAACATTTGTATAATTCTGATTTGTTCTATATACTTCTTTGTATATACTTCTATATTGTACGTAAAATTCAACTATTTCATGACTCTTAGACACCCTTGTAAACTTTCTCACACTAATACAGTGATATTATTAAGCTTATAATTGAGGTTGAAAAAATCTGCTAAAGAATTTCTTAAAAAATTATGCTTTATGTTTTAACTAATTTATTTATTCAAAATGTAAGTTTTAGGGACATGTAAGGAACTGTAAACTAAAATGAATTATGTAAGAATTTTTATACATAATTATAAGAGAAAAAATCAATAAAGAGTTCCTGAATGCGGATTATACTGTTTGATTAGTGTTTATTCTCACGGATTCGTCGCCATTACAGGCTCAAATGTATTACCGTTGGTAAGGTAGCTTACGGAGGGGCGGGGAGGGGGGAAGTTTCATCTGAAATAGCATCCTCATCAATTAACCAGGGCTCAATATTACGAGATCCGTCTCCAATAACCCTCGTGTAGCTTTTTAGTGTGACGTTAATATAACATTCATTCGGAATTTATTTGGCATGTGTGTAATGGGTTCAACTCAAACTCAAACTATGTTGCACCACAGCCCATGAGGTCCAGGGCCTAATGTGCCCATCCCAGCTCTATGGCCAGACAAACCGGACCCCTGTGCGGGGCGGCAAATTTTAAGGGCGGCATTTGATCAAATTTAAAAAACATTTTTTTGTCGCAAAAAAAATTATACTTTTTTTTAAAAATATTATTGGACGTGAATTTGGTGTTTTATTTAACGTATCTTATTTCCTTATTTTGTACTATTTATGCCTGATTGGCAGTTTTCTTTTATGAAGGGATCGATGTGGAATTCAATGTTAAATCAGTGTTTCTCAAACTGTGGGTCACGCCCCCCTGCGGGGGCGCGAGCATATCGAAAATAAAAGATTTAAAAAATAATTAGTTTACTGAAATAAATTAAAATAAAATACTTTCAGACATAATAAAATATGCACTTTTACTCTGATATAATTCATAGGCGCGCGCGCGATATTAGGTCAGCAAAAATAAAAACTTCTTCAATACATAATTAGCTATATTTGATCCTATACCCAAATAAAAAAACTTTTATTTGATTTGCTGTAATCCCATGATGAGAGATTTTTTTATTATGCTTTTTTTAACCTAACATACTACTCTTTCAGAGAAAAAACAGATCCCAGACCCAGAATCGAAAAAAATTAGGAACATAAAAAAATTATCACTGTCATTATTTTTGAAATACTGCACATTATAGCTGTAATCTGTTTGACCTTCTAAGTTATTGGTATAGTTAGTTATGACCCCTCTCTTATGTGTTCTCTTTTGCGCTTTTTTCCATGCAAAAGAATTATATGATATTTGGAAAATCACGGAGAGCACACACACACACACAAGCAAATGAAGGATTACTTGGCCAAGACATATTTTTATAAATATTCTCGACATATGAAGCATAACGAAAAACGTTTCACACAATTCTTTTAGCAGTAATATACATATTATCATAATGAATATATTTTAACCCGGAAGTGGTCGCGCGGGACACAGAGATTACGAAATCGTTAATTCAGACAAAACTGTTTATTTATTACCAAAGAAAAATTGAAAAGTCCTTGAAAGTAGGTAAGTAAACTTTCTCTTAGTTAAATTATTCACTGGAATCATGATTTGTATCGTGTACAATAAAATAATTATAAAAAAAAGGATTGGGGTGTCTCAATAACCCCGACCGTATCGAGTGCGCGCCTGCTCCCGGGTAAAAACATGTTGAAGTCTTTTCGCTTTAAATATTAAAAATAAAATACAATTATTCTTCATCGATATTTTATATTATTAATCATTATTTAACATCAGTGGCGCACACGGGGAGGGGGCTCCGGACCCCTCCATAGCCCTTGATTTTTTTCGATTGATTATAATTCTAAGTTTATAGTACGCAAAATTTAATTAAGTATTTGTTATTAATGATTAATTTTATTAATTAATTTTAATTATTTATTGAAGAATTAGTTTTTTACTGTGTTTTGTTCCCGAAAATCGACAAAATCAAAAGGAACCTGCTACAAGACTGGTGAAATTTCGACCCCAGACCCCCTTGAAAAATTCCTATGTGCCCTACTGTTTAACATCAATTATAAATTTTAATTCTGTGAGGCTTAAAATTACAATTCGCTTAAAACTAATTATAATTTGAGCAACCATTTAAAAATAAATCATTTTACGTTTTTGTAAACATTGTCGAGCACTTGGCTTTGCTTCCTTTACAATTCAGCTATTATATCAATAATGTTTTATTTTCTTATAAATGAACTTGTGTAAAGAGCGGGCACTTCAGCCGGTATACTTTTAATTTATCAGTGCTGCATAGAATATTTTATAACTAATTAATTAATACTAAATTAAGAACAAGTTTAATAAGTATTAATGACGTCCATGAGCTTGTCTTGGAAAGCAAAGTTTTTATAAGGAATGCTTATGATTATAGAAATTGACCTTCTGAGTTCTTTTTCTATATTTAGCAGATATCTATATTTTGTCTTTTAAGCAGCTGCCGAATTTTGCAATATGTTAAATTTAAAAATTAGAGGAAGGAAAAATAACATAATAATTATCCTATTATTTTATTTTTTTTATTTATTTTGCTTAAAAGTAGTATACAAAATTTTTAATACTTATGTTACTAATTTGTATGGTTTATAATTAAGATCACCTACTGTAGCTTTAGCGTCAAAGTGCATTATTATTGCATTCAGTACATTATTAATGTATAAGGAGGCGCGAAAAAAATTGTGATCGAAAAGGGGGGCGCCAGTATTGAAAGTTTGAGAAGCACTGTGTTAAATCATGAAATTTGATATGGTTACATTTTTCACTAGTAACTTTCTTTCCATCCCGGAGTGGGATTACAACGGACATTCCTTTCATCCATACGATATCCAGTGACAGCTAATCGAAAGGGGACTGGGGTAATAAATTTTTGGTACATTGAGAGCCCCAGGAAATGTTTTATTTTAGCCTTTAGTGTAGCTACTATAAGTTAAAATCCCCTTCCATCAGAAGACTCTTTTTCGAAGAAATTACCCTATGGAAAAAACGACTTATTTTTTTCTTACATATTACTCGCTTGAAATAGTAACAGGTAATTATGTCCATAATTTCGAATTATTTTGTATTTTTTAAGACTTATAATAATATATACATATATTGTGATGATGCTTTGCGGGAATTATCCATGTTTTAGAGGTGTGTTCTTAAATGAAAAATGTATCGTTTTTTAATAATAAATTTTTACTTTGGAGGAAGGAGCGGCCTTTTCCATTTTTATCTGGGGCAGCAAACTCCCAGAGCCGGCCCTGACCTCGGTATATGTGACCGTTGTTCGCTGAGCTGCTAGAGTAGATTTCCGGATCAGGCGGTCAGTCTGAAATGAGAACCCAGCGTTAAATCACCAAGCAAGGTTGATACTCATTTTTCGACCCACTGCCGTACGCATGGATAGGTGAGTCGACCTTGCTCGTCCTGGGAATAGAACGTGGACCTGTGTTTTGGAAGCATGATACGCTACCACTTGACCACTGGGCCTTGAGTACTGCGTTCATTCATTCATAATATTGCATGTGATATGTGAACTGAAGTAGTCCTTTAATTTAATATGTGGCTTCGGTTATAATTTAACAGTAGTAAATAAGGTATTTTTAAATTTTTAAAACTGTTCACGTGAAAATTAACGATTTAACTAAATATTTAGATAACATTTATATTAGAAATTAAAATGAAAATACTTTTTCATCATGAAAAGTTGGTTGTTTTTGTCAAGTTTACCCATGTGCAATACATACATCTCTTGTACAGCATTTACGAATTATCCTTAATTAATTTTAAAATAAATAGCTAAAATTCACATAAAATATCACAGAGAAATTCGACTTAATAATTTATAGAAATATTCTGAGAAATTTTTAAAGTTTTTAAAACATATTATATTAATCCTGCCCTCAATGCAACACTTGTGTAATGTATTAAATACTAGATTTAAAAAAACCAATTAGTTTTAATTAATTTCAAATCTAAATATAATTATTTTATTCAGAATTAACTAATTATAAAACACATTATTATATATATATATATATATATATATATATATATATATATATATATATATATATATATATATGTATATATGTATATATGTATATATATATATATGTATATATGTATATATATATATATATGTATATATGTATATATATATATATGTATATATGTATATATATATATATGTATATATGTATATATATATATATATGTATATATGTATATATATATATATATATATATATGTTATTTATTTTATGGTTAAATCTACCTGTGCACGTTGTTTCACTTAATTTAAAAAGATATTCTAAAGATTTTAAAAAATAAAATACAATTATATTGGTCTAATATGAAAAAAGCAATCTTTTCTCTCTCTCTTTTTGAGACAACTATCCAAAACGGGCAATATTTTCTTAAAATAAAATGTTACAGTTTGATCAACTTATTTTTAATGAATCAAAATGTATAAAATCTGTTTTAAGGCATTACTCGAGCGTGTTTGAATTAACCCACTTTTCTTCTGTATTAATATATGTTCGTTATTCATAATTAAATGTAAAATTAATTTTAAATTAAATGCATTTAAGTATTGCAATTTAAGAAGATATAAGACTATTTTAAATTTCAAGCACAGTGAGTTTTGAGAAAATTGTTAAATCTCTAAATTTAATAAAAAAACATATAATTCCTAGCAACAAATTAAGTTTCTGATATTGAGTCATATTTTTCAGCACATCGAAATAGTCTTCAATTGATATCAATTTACTCAAAAATGATTATTTTCTGATTTTTAAGCTTTTTGAAAAGGAACATTTTTGATTGATGATAAATTTATTTTTTCGTCATACTATTATTTTTATCTAAGTTTTTCTATTGATTGACATAAATTAACCATTGAAAATTTTCCATTTATCTAAATAATTTTCTGTAAATAATATCTAAAAAATAATTTATTGTTTATTTTAGCGCTAAAATTAATTTTTAGTGATTTTATTGCATTCTTTTTATTGATACTTACAGAAGATTAAATCATAATGTTATGAGTTGATATAATACGTTTTCCCATTTTAATGAGAATGCAATTTTGATTTTATTTAATATAAAGATGATTTAATTTGCAAATTAACACACTGCAAATTAATAATTTTAAAGGTACCTTAGCAGATTTAACCTGTGACCTTCAAAATGCTTTGACATCGATATTGGTGTTGGGCATCTTATTTATTCTTTGTTATACAAAATGTAAGAAATAAAGAAAATGCCTATATCATAGAATCAAATGACCTCTTGATTCTTTTCAGCTCTTTTAAATTAAAACTTCATTCATATTATTTTTTAACTTCATTGAGTTGATTTTGTAACTTTTCTTGTTTTGGTTTTGTTATTGAATTGCTTAAATTTGTATAATATTTGTTTGTTTGTGTACCATATTTGTTTTTATTTCCTTTGTTTAGTAACTGCTGTTTTGCTCTTTTTTACATTATTTGTCTTTAATAAAAAAAAAATACATTTTAGCAAGTAACGCTCTTGTAATTAATACCTTATATTTGGAAACAAATAAAAGAGTTTTCCAAGTTATATTTTTTAAATTTTCTTTTAATCCATTTTATCACAACATTATACCAAGATACCAATTCACGTTATTGAACACAAACTACCCAAAAATATTTTAATAAAATAGCTTTCACATATTTATATATTTTTACTCTTCAGAAAAATTCGTTTATACAGAATTGTTTGTTTCAAAGCTTATTTCAATATTTTTGACAAGAAAGGGGGAAAAAAGAACCGGTTTGTTTACTCCACCCTTTCAATTCCATTTTCCCTTCTATCACCAGACATAGAAACTGTGGAGAGATTTGGCAAAAGCATCCATGAATAGTGATAGCTCTGCGTCTGATGTGATAAATTCCCTGGATCGAACCACATGGGCAGTGATATACGATGCTAGACCTGGTAGAATGGGCCTATTTTTATTCTTACATGGAAATAGGACACTTCAAAAAAGACCAATGGAAAACGTAGATACCTTTTTTTTAATGATCACTGGAAACCCCATCTTTTGCAGGCTTTGTGCAAGATTGGATGGTATTTTTCTTTTCCTTTGTGAACACATTTTTTATTGGTAATCGAATTCAGCATGGCTTAAACTCTGTTATCAATCTATGTTTGAACTGACACGTAGCCAAATTAAATACTTAAAAATTGAAGAAATAAATTTAGATATATGGAAACTTCTTATGGTACGATAAATAGATATCATTTGTTAACAAGATTGAGGATGAAAAATTTTGGAACGTAAGTCTATTCAATGCATGTGAGTGTCAAAACTTTTGCGATATGGTCATGGAGTTGTGAGAAAGGAAATGATTGTCCAATATACAATTTTTCAAGATTCTATTGTAGAAAAAGATGTAGCACTCAGATGAATAGCTTCTTTCAATTTTATTTTTGAAACATTTTATCAAAAAGAATATTGTTATTATGAGAGTTAGAAATATATTTTCAATATTTAATGGGTGATGACTTGATTTAAACTAAACATGTTGAATAGAAGCTAGTAAGTGTTGTTGTTACTTTTATAATTTATATCTTTGGAATTTTTTTAAATGCAAAATTTCTCACAAATGTACAGTTACATATCAGTTTTCGTATGTACTGATTTAAATACTTCTTCAGTATACAATTTGTGGTGGTAACTCTCAGTAAAATTATATTTAGAAAAATATGAGAAAAAGGGTTTCATTTTACAAGAAAATAGTTAGTGTGAACTATTTTAATATACTTTCATATTTTCGTATGACATGTAATACAGATATAACTTTGATATAGGATTTCAAAGTTCAGTGAAAAACAGTAACACAAATTTTATGTTAAGAAAAAAACATATTAATGAAAAGTAAAAAATGCAACTTTGCTCAAATATTTATCAACAAGAACCAATCGGAAATTTTTATCACTATCGTATAAATTGGATTAAATTTACGTTCCAGTTTATATTAACGCTCATATATATATAAGTATTGACTAACGACTGAAATAATATTCTAGATATTAAAATAAGTCTTATCAAATTTGTTCAGGTGAATTTCATTTGTTATTTTTTAAATGTATTTTATTTAACATTTCATCTAAATGTCTGTATCAATTGTCAAAAATGATCGTACGTGAAAATAAAATCTTTCAAATTATTTCTCCGTAATTCATTTTTAAGTTCCATTTAAACGATATTTTGAATAATATATATGATTCCTAATACGAATTCAAAAAATGTTTTAAGAAATATTTCATTTGGTTTTTAATCAAAAACTACACGTCATACTTCATAACCGGCGTTCAATATAATCTTGTTACATTTCCTTTCTGTTCTTACTATATTAATTTAACTATTTCTTTTAAAAAAAGCTTAAGAAAACAAAAATTCAGGGAAAGATTTTAGTCAAGCAAATCAAAAGGAAAGTAACCTGCAGAATACTAGTTTATTTTTTCTTTCTTTTTGTGAACTATGATATCAATTCTAGTATATAAATATAAAAGGTGTTTTTATAGCTTACAACAGAATATATATCTCCCAGTCTGAAAGAAGATAAAAATCCACCTTTGCTGTGAGTTGTGATTTTCCCTTTGGGAAAAATAAAAGCAATTTTTCAGGAAGTCAGGATGCCAGTTTGGATCGCTACGCCCCAACCGATCTCTCAGCGTGTCTGGACATGACACAGCCAACAAGAACGATACCATTGGCGTTTTTTTCCCTCTTATATATTCAGTATTTTATTCTTACCATTTTCTTTTTTTATTCAACTTTTTAATGTATTTTCTTTTCAATGCTACCTCTGTTAAAAGTAAAATGTATTTGCAATCGTTGAATATGGTGAAAAAAATTAAGGCGTATAGAAAATTCTATTTTGCATCGCATGATAACGGCTTAATACCATTGGAATATATGCAAGGAATGGAATAGTTTAAAATGGAAAGGAATAGTTATAGAGTCGTGACATAAAAAGTTGATTCTTTTGAAGCTTATACAAGAAATGAAACAGTTAAAAAATATTTTATGGAAATAAATAGCTAGATTCTTGCTTAAAAGTTTAAAAATAAGAAATTTAACTGAAGTGTTTTAAATAATGTAAAAAAAGCATGACGTGTATAAGATAAAGAATACATGTATTTAAAATGTAGCATTTAGGTACATGAACTCGTAGAGTTATGCCACATATCCTAAGCAAAATGTATTTTTGTTAAAAAGGTTATTCTAAAAGAAATTTTATTATTTCAGCCATTACAAGATATAAGGCTATTGTGTCTTTTGCAAAAAAGAAATATTATTCTTAGAGCCAAAGATTATTTTCTTAATTTGAAAAGGATATTACGTGTTGTTATAACCTATTAATTCTATTCAAAGTTTAAACTTTATGTGGAGAAAAAAATAACTTTTCAAAAATGAAAACTTTGTCTCCATTTAAATTTGTTTATTTCAAATACATTGGGTAAATGTTAAACTAAACAAAATGAAAATAATTGCATATTAAAAAGCTTAAGATTTTTACTTATTTTTCCTGTGATTTTTGGATGAAAAAAAAATCAAGGATTTTGCATGCTCCATAATTGTTGCAAAATACTACGGCATTATTGTTGAAAAGGATGGATTTGATCGAGGAAAAAAATGAAGGAAAATCAGAGATTTTAATTTTTTTTAAAAAAAAAATAATGATCTGGTGTACTTATTAAAGAGAGGATAAGATTTTTTTTCTGCATAAACCATGGCTTTTAAACCATTTCATAAGGCCATTTGTGCTAAGTCAAAATGAGGTTAAACTTCCTGCACATTGCATATATATAAAATAAAATTTATTGGTATATAGCATTAAATGCACTTAAGTGTAATTTTAGTACTAAAGCAATATTTTGGGGGGGAAAATACATGATTATTATTGCGGAACGTTTCACATTTAGTTTTATAATTCTTACATATTAGAAATTTATAAAATATTTTATTTTTCAAAAATGTGTTCTATTTTTAATTGTTTGTAGTACAGTCAACCCTCTTATCACGCGGTACTCTCAGAACGCGGTTTCTATATAACGCGGAGCTGAAATTGCGACAGCCCTCCTACAACGCGGTACTCTTACAGCGCGGTTTCCGTTTAACAGCGTCCCATCAGTTCTTTCCGATAGGGATAACGTATATTTTAGTGTTAGTTCTTTTTTCCGCGGAATCTCTGCTCAGCAAAAGTAACACATTGTTTCAAATTCTGTGTAATGAACGCTTAAAATAGTGTAAATAATTTACATATGGAAGTGTAATACATTAATATTACTTTCTGTTGTATTTATTTTATGTTAAAATCTTGCCATCCCCTCTCCCTTCGAAATCTAGTTTTATTATGAAATAAAAAAAAAGTAGTGATTACACTGATCGTGGAATAAATTAAAAGCGGAGCGTGCGCTGAGGCATGGCGTAGACAAAACAAAATGATTAAGGAATCGCGCTAAAAAGCACTTGGCGCGTTGCACTTTTATATTAAATCGCTAATGCCAGTGGAGTTTGCCTCGTCTTTTGTATTTATTGGTCTCCATATAACGCGGTATGAATGATGTGATTTGTACTAATTCTGAGTTTCTTATAGCGCGGTTTCCATACAACGCGGTAGACGGTTTCCATAGAATGCGCTACGAATTAGCCTGGTTTGTACGGTTAAATCCGAGTTTCTAATAGCGCGGTTTCCATAGAACGCGATACGCACTCACCACGTTATAGGAGGGTTGACTGTACTTCTCTTTATACAAAGCAAACAGATGAAAGTTCTTTTTTTTTTGTTTTTTGTACATCAGAATTTTTTTTTCATTCTAAGATTAAGGATATCTTTCAAGTTTGAATACTTTTCACGAATCGTATCCTATATCCTATCCACACACATATAAAAGGTATTATAAAAATTAAATTAAATTATGAAAATAATCAGAGACACATTTATAAAATAAATAACTAAATCAAAATATGATACACATAATAACATAGCAGTTAATTTTCTTTTAAAAACAGGTACTATTAATATATAAATAGTCGGACGTTCGAAGTAATAGTACTACATAATTAAATTAATTATATAAATCGTTTCAAACTAAATGTTAGGTATACGCGTAATATTAAAGGAAAACTTTATTTTGCTTCCGTAAGAAGGTTGTATGGGTTGTAGTATTTATTCATGGTTGCACATACATGTCACATTTTAATTATTTACTTCATTAATAATATTTACATATGAAGCTTAAAAAAGAAAAACATTTTATAAACATTATTTTTCATAAAAATTATGACTTTCTTTTCATTCGCAGTCGTGAATTATAGAAAAAACATTTTACGCAAAAAAGAGGGCACTCCAAAAGAAGTGAAAAAAATTCCTTAAGTTACAAGGCAAAAAATTGCAAAGATGAATAGATTAAACTCTAATCAAATATGCACTCTTAAGTAATGATATAATTCTCCGAAAATTGAAAGCAACTTGACACGATAGAAAAAATTACCTGTTCATTGATGTTTCAGTAATGCGATTAAACCGGATCATCTTAAAGATGATTAAAAAAATTGCCCAGAAAACACGTTTAAAATATGGGCGAAGAGAAACATTTAAGTCAACTCATAAATATGTCCCTTTCTTTCTTAGTATTTTCTTTTCTTTCTTTATTCTTACCTTTATTAAAACACGGTGAATTATTGATAGCTTATTAATGTTCAGCTTCAAACTATGTAATGTTTATCTGCAACTGATTCTAATATTTAAATCATAACACGTCAATCCAGTAACAGTACAGTTTTAACAACAGTACAGTTTTAAATGAACACTTTGCAGATTAAAATAATTTTTAATGTTTTAAATTAGAAAAAAAGTTTTTAATGTATTTTTAATAGAAATATAGATGACAATATATCTATTTTGTGCGTAGTTAATTTCTTATTTCGAAGTAAGAAATTCAAAATAATATTTTAGTAAATTGAAAAATACAAATTGCTGACCCGTAAAATAATTTTAACTACATGGGATTTAAAAGAATCTCGCTTGTCAAAAATGTTACCATTTTATTGTTACTAAGATGCAAGCCGAAATTCAAGAATATAACAATATTAGAATTAAGGTTGGTTTTTAAGAGGCTAAGATAAGCAGGGTTGAATGTGTTATTTGGTCTGGATTCTCCTTTTTTACCAAAAACTATTAGATAATCCATATAACGGTAAAGCAAATAGGATTCATTATCAATACGATCAATTTCAAAAATGTGCAAACAGAGGTTAGCTAAACAATTACTAACATAATCTCCTTGAGGTAGGTCCCAAACGTGTTTATATAGATCCTGATCAAAAGCAACGAATACAATGCAGTCGGTATAGCAGAGTTACTAAATACCGAAAAAAAGTTCGTTATATGGAAAACTCGTTTTATAGAGGTTCATCTTTCAATATTCTTTATAAATCACATAAAACAAATATTTTTGATTCATAAACACTGTATAAGAAACAAAAGTAATCATTTACTCCTTTTTGTAAATTAATATTTATTTATTTTATGTATTTCACCTATAAAAAATACGCCTTTATCCATACTTCTTGAAGAATTAATTTTTATTTTCTTTGATTATCAAGCACATACGTTTTGACATTTTTGAGCTATGAAAAATGAAGTTACCAGTACAACTGATCAACATTACAAATAAAAGGATACTAGCTCAAGGACACAGGACTCCACTGAGGGTAAAAGAAAGGATATCGAAGATGTTTCCAGTGAACTGGGCAATGGAAATTAAAATTTACATTTTTTGGATAACTCCCAGAATTCTATTGCTATCGGTAAGTTAGACTCCGAACAAAACCAGTTCAAGATTTATGATTACCATAAAATGTGTTAAAATAGAGAATAAATTGAAATGCCCAAAACTAATTTAAAAATATGGAGAAAAAAATTGAATAATAAGAGAAAAAGTTCGTTATATAGAAAATTCACTTCGCTATAGGAAGGTTATTTTACGAAATGTTCTTGGTTCCAGGAAAAAGTTCCCTATATAGAAGAATTCGCTATATAGAGGATCGTTATATGGATGTTTGACTGTATTTATATTTATAAGGGTGAATCGTAAAAAAGTTTTCCCTGCCAACTATGGTCCGAATTTTGTATGGAAATCAAAACATAGAACAAGACATTAAAAACTTTGTTTTAAGACAACTTTGTTTTTCCAAAATTTATTTTTCTACATTCATTTTATTTTGGGTATGAAGTACATTGAGACTTGTGTCATACCACTTATGCATTATGCTGGTCTGTGTCACGCGCAGAAGAACTCCATGCTGAACGTCGTCGTCATCTAAAAATTGTTTGTTTCTAAGATGTTTCTTTGGTCCAAACAGATGAAAGAAAATGCCTATTCGATTGTTATTTGTTTTACTCGGTCAGTTGTCGGGTAATCTAGCGTTCTCACAATTTTTGGAAATACAACCGATTATGCATTATGATGTATGCTAAACCATGAGAACATCCTAATTTCATTGCAATGCTGTAAATTGTCACTGTACGATGAGCCCGGATCAATTCTCACACCTTTTACTCAGCTAATTTTGTCGCAATCAAAACTGGACGGCCGATTCGAACTTCATCAATAATTTTGCAATGAAATTACGAAAGTTTCCTCACCTAATTGTACGCTGTCTTACGTTATAAACATTTATTTCCAAAAAGATATATCATTTTCTTATAAAAAATATTTTTATTGAAGTCCTTTCATCCTTAAAAATTGAAACACACCCACGCTGCTCTTCTATGTACAATTATTGAGTATCATTGCCATTTTTGTAACAGCATTACGTATGCGTGAGGATGCTACCTACTCGATATGAATTGAATATCATAAACTTACGCACTTATGTATGAGGAGACCCTCTATCAACATTATTTGGTGATATCTATTACAACTTGAAATCCTGTCATATGCATCTGTAACTTACTTAATGACTTACAATAGTACTAAATATAATTTTAAATCAGTTTTAAAAAGAATCTCGCTTAAAATCAAACCAGAAAAAGGAATTTTATATTCTAAATATTCATACATTTTAAGTATAATAATAATAATGCAGTTATTAATTCGAATGTTAATAAAGTCTTCAAAATTCTGCTCAGTGAAAATCTTGTATGTTAAACTCTAAAAATTATGCTAAATGAGTAGATTTTATCCACTCTTTCAACTTTTGAAGTTATGGCTTAACTTAATTTCAACCGTAAGGTAGTCATTTAATTATAAAGTTAAATCTTAGATAGATTAAAGTTTGAAGCGTTTAATCATATTCAGGCAATTAGTATAATGAGAGAGTGTAATATTATACAACTCGGAGAAAATCACTTACCAAAAGGAGTTCTCCAATACTAATATCATTACTAAAAGATTTCGAAAAGTTTATTTCGAATATTAATGAATGGGGTTCTAATTTTAGTGAACTGGTTAATTATTGTAACTAATTTTCAATGCATCAAAGGATTTATTAGTACATTAATGTGATATTTAATGCTTGACTATGTTTGTTTTTTGACATTATTTCGAAACTTCATTAGTCATACTTTTCATATGTGTTAATTACATGCTTATCAAATGCGCTTTTCATTAATGAATTGAAAATAAAATTCATAACTTAATATATTTAACATCCATTACTTAACTATCATAAAAAGATCTACAATAAATTCTTAAAATACAGCGTACCAATAATATTTAAGTATTCAATAAATGTTACACAGCTTAAAATTTTCCGAAAGTAATATATTTTGATTTAGTTAATCATAAAATATGTATTCTAATATATTGTAGCGAATTTTGTGTAGATAATGTAAATAATTCTATTTGGATATATAATGCATTTATGTTATTCCATGTTATATTTATTTTATGCTAAAATTGTAAAATTCGCAAGCAACGCCAACCCTTACGTTATAATGGCTATTCAATGGGAACTTGGCGAAATCTTGGCGATAGAATCACATTAGAATAATTTTTGGCGTTCAAGTTGGCGACTTGGTGACCATTTTTGATAAGTTTGGATCCTCTGGATTCTTCTGGAAAATTTGTGGGGAAATAAAATTTTAACACTTATTACGCAAGCGGAGCTTTCTCGAAAGATCCGCAAGGATTATAAATAGAGAGGTGTTCCCCCAAAATTAGTAAGTCTTGTGTTTTGAATATCAATTAGTAGGTATTGTTTTGTCTTTCGATTAGTAGTCTTACCTTGACCGTGATTACCGATTAGCTAAGCTTTACGTACGAACAGTGCTTGTGAATAACATTTTACAAACGTGTATTTCAGACACTGATAATTATGTATGAGTGTTGTTGAAGATGTGAAGATCTTCTCAGATTTATTCCACGAATATTGCTGCTGAATCCTGTATTTCAAGGATTGGATTTTTGACAATAGATTTCCATCGCTCCTGAAGAATTAACTGTTTTGTTCTTTGCGACGGAATTGAATAACATTCTCGAACCCCGATCAACGTAGCAATATGTAAGTCTGTGATGTTGATGCGTAAGGAAATGACTTTGAAAAAGCTTTTAAAAACACCTTGAAAAGTTAAATGTTCCAAATTTTTTAAGTCATATTTGTCTAAGTCAAGTTAAGGGTTAGTACCTCGAAAACTTATTTGTGTAGAATGGCTGCCGCACATATAATTTATCATTACTAAAGTTCTATCACGTTGGCACGTTCTAAGTCTGAACACTGGAGGGCCAGCTCCAATGTCACGCTCGTCACCAGGACGTGTTGAGCTTTAAGTCAGTTTTCGTGTTGCTTCTCAACGTGGCGTTAGTAAAATAATCAGCATAAGTACTTCATTTATTAATGGTACATGGTGTAAGAAGGGTGATGTATGTTATGTCAATCGTAATTGATTGATTCATTAAGGGTGTTCACCCATGTGAGGGACTGTTTTTTAAGCATTTTTAGGAAATTTTTGTTGACAACAAGTAAAATGTTAGAACTGAACGTTTTTTTTTATGATTTATTTATATGTATCTTAAGAGTATGTGTATACATTTTTAGCCAAAATTAACGAACAGAACGTTAGTTCTAGCGCTGTGAATAAACCTGCCTTGAATAAATGGACGCTCATTTCCTCTACGGTTCCGGCTGATTGGCTATTCTGAAATAAAAAAAGAATTAACGGCGTTTTAATCTCTGCGTTTAAATGCACCAAATGAACTATACTTAATTGAAAATATCAAAAATTGGATTTTTGGTAGACGTCTGAAGAAAAGTTTTGAATTTAATGGGTTTTTTTGCTATATTTTTGTTATAAAAAATAGAAATAATTTAATTTTGAAATCATCGTAGTTCATTTCGTGCGCATATTTATTCTGAGTCTGCCCTATAAATTTGAAGAAATTCAGTTCAACCGTTTCTGAGATATGATAGAGGAAAGTTTGAAAAACACAGTTTAGATAAAAGTTGTGTTAAAAGTTTCAAGGCCAATTAAAACAATGGAAATTTTTATTTATCACTACAAACAGCTGCTCTTCAAACACCTGCTTCTTTATGACTACTTCGAAATTTAAAAAAAAATCACTTGGCCAACGTATTCTAGACATATTACCCATCACTTGGGTGAACCCGTTTAAAAGTTGATGTCTCACTCGAAGCAACGTAAAGTCTATTAATCATAGAACAATTTGTAAATATGGACCATTGTCAAATGTTGAAGGTAACACATATCGGAGCTCAAAGCTCATGTTGGCCTGATGTGGAGTGAACGATTCGTTATTAACGTACAACACATTTATAAGAAGCTATCGAAGCTACAGAGATTATGAGACGAGGATGACACTTGAGATGAAAGCCCACTCTCCACACTTCAGTACCATGTCAGCGTGAGGATTTTGAGAGAACTTAGATATATTTATCATATATTATCTATTTACTTGGCAGGTCTTTTTCAACTGGACGGGGAGGGCCACGAGTTTCCGAACACATTGACTCGTATAACGGTGAAAGTTTGAAGAGTGTACTTTGGTGTCGTCCTCAATCGACCTTGATTCAAAATCCAAAGCCCCTCATTATTAGCTCCCGTGTTGCCTATACGAGTAAGCAGTTAACTAAACAATCAATAAAAATAATTTCAAAACTTTACTAATTTGAAGAAGAATTAATTATTTAAGTATTATTATAATTGACAATTATTTATTTAGGTAACAGGAGACTTAACTTTGTATACTTAGTCACTGACAAACATATATACTATGGTATGATTGTTAATAAATATCTATAAAATAAGTTTCTCTAATTATTCTACAGTCTATTGAATACCCTGTACTTTTTCCAGTTTCTTGAAGATTTGATAAAAATGTCTAATAATTTATAATAACTTATTGTTTTTATTTTCAGCGTAACCATCACAAATATTTCTTATCTTAATTAAAATGCACCAATTGGGGAAAATGTTTTTATTAAAAAAACAGAAACAGTTAATTTTATGGATTTTGGTGGTACATTTTTTTTTATTTCTACTCAAAATCACAGTGATCATATAACCATATTTTAACACTTAGTGAAGAGAAAATAGTTATTATTTTTCCCAGTTCAGTATTCTTAAATTAAGATATATTATGAGAAAAAAGATCTTATTTCATTAAATAAAATAAGTAGAGAAGTGAAAAAATATCCTTTCATCCGAAAATAGAAATGTGATCTTAGCTCTCTATCAAGATCCTAAAAATGATTATTAAATTTAATCAGCCTCATTTAGAATAATGGGCAACGCAAAAATGTTTCTGAACTGACACATTTAAAAAATATATATATCTCTGCTTCGATAAACTTAACAGATCAGTTATCCTTTCCTTGATCTCTATTACTGTATTTCCTTCCAATTTCGTCTGTAAAATAAAAAAAAAATCTTTAATTTAGAAACAGGAAGATATCATCTTCAAATTGTATTCTATTTGCATTAACTAACTTTCAGAAAAGTAAAATTTGTAGACTAAAGTAACAAAAAAGGGACATTAATAAACCAATAAAAACCGGAGAAAATCTCATTTATTTTTAAAGCAAGAATTCAGTTAAATAAATATGAGGGGAAACTTTCGTAAATTCAGAAAGAAATTTGCTATGTTTTTCTCCTACTGATATATTTACATTTTATGCTAATAGGAAAATCAGTTTTATACGAACTCCACTTAAAATATCTCTTCTCTCTTTTATATCTCCCATATTTTCGCAGTGATATAAAATTGTAAGAAAAAAAATACCATAATTTTAAAATTTTGTATGACTTTGTATGAATATATGGAGTATTTTCTCTTAAATATATAATGGATAAATTGTTTCCTACAGGAAGAAAAAAAACATTCAGATGTATTTATTCAAAAGATCAAAGAGATTATGTAGTCAATGTATATTGACAACAAGATTGTGTAAAATGTAAACTCTCCAAATATTGAAGCTTATTTTCTTTTCTTTTATAAGATTTGTATTATTTTATTATTTTATCTACTTGACAGCTTATGTACCATAAAAAGTCTTCTCGTATATTAAACAAAGACTTTCACGACATTATATAAATATAGTTTGGATTCTACGGAGAAATAAAACTGGCACTAATGGGTGAATTATAAATGCCTGCATAGTACAATAAAGTAAAAAAAAATGTAATATACTTATTTTTATGTTACACGTTACATGTTGTATTATCGAACTTATAAAAGATTATTTCCTGAAAAAATTACATAAAGGTATTCCAAATGTATGGATTATTTTAGTACGCTTTATTATTTTGGTGGATATATTTTAGTGCACGTTGTCGTTTAATTTAATGTAAGCCGTCCAGTTTAAAAAACTCCATTTTACACGGAATTTAAATCAGAACATAAAGTTAAAAAAAACATAACTGAAAGCATTTTATATCACTTTTTTTAAATCAAGTTTCCGTTACCTTTATCATAATTTATTTATTTAAAAAATAATTTTAAGTACCAAGAAGAGTCCAACTTAAAAATATCTTGTATTATATATTTTAGTAACTCTTTCGCGCCTAATCATTTGATATTATTGAAAAAAAATATTTGCTTTAAAAATATATTGATCACATTTACTCTTTTTTTTACATTTATGCTTAGATTAGTTAAATAAAGTATCGTTAAAACAATTGTGACAAAAACTAATCACCATTATAATGTATAAAATAAGCACATATATTCATATATCACTTGTCTACATATATATATATATATGTAGGAGTGTATATTACACATACAGATGATTTTTTAGTGTTGTCTCGGGGATTTTATGCTGCCCACAAGTTATTAATTAAATGCAAAAAAAGTTATTTTATGCAAATTAACTGTTTAATTATTTTCAAAGACATTTGAATTATTTACTATAATTATATAACATTACTATACAACATACTATACAACATTTAAAGAGTTATTTAACTTACATAATTAAAAAAAAGACTACACCCAGAACTGTCTCTCAGTTTATCAACTACACCACCCACACTGCTATCTTATAATTCGTCACTTTCTTCCATTTCCTCTACTTCCCCCTTTCCAAAAGAAAAAAAAAACCTGCATACGCCAAGGGGGTACATTTGTTGACCTGTTTTGTCTTTTTTTTTGGAAAGAATGTAACCGATTGAATGGGGTATTTCCTTATACCTTACCATTTAAAATCCCACACTTCTATATAGGAGCCAATAGATTCATTCATTCACTCATGAAATATTTGGAACTATCAGACATACAAACTTGAAAATTTGGAAGACATGTTTCGGTTTTTGAATACAACTGCAATAAGGATACGTTTTGTGAAAATCGACTCCCAGGTAGGGCTCTGGGGAGAATTATGGGAAAAAAAAGGTTCCCTGTTTTTGAACTATCACACGTACAAGCTTTAAATTTGGCAGCCATGTTTTTCTGTTAAACAGAGATCCACTGAAACAGGTTTTACAGAAGCCAAATCCCAAGCCACGATATGGTGGTAGAAAAAATAAATATACTTCGTATTAGAAATGTCGAGCCATTCTTTTTAAATCAAGGGGCAAAGGGCACTAAAATATTAGTGATTACAATTAAATCGGTATGAAGTAGATATATCTCTCCATGGCTAATATACGTTATATAGTAATAGTGTATCATGAAAACTCAGCGAAGTGAATTGGTATTGATTCGGAACTGATACAACAAGCTTGGAAAATGTGTCGAATAGTAGACGAAGTCTAGTTTATATCTAGAAGTAATTAAAGTACCATATGAACTTTAAGATAATCAGTAATACTCAATCTGATTGATATAAGATTAATATATTTAAAAATAACTGAAATATATATATATATATATATATATATATATATATATATATATATATATATATATATATATATATATATATATACAGGATAACTGATATAGTCAGTTGAAATCTTTCAGTGTATACTTTTATTACAATTTGAATAACTATTTGTCTGCTATTAAGGTTGTTTTCGTTTAATGTTAAACAACAGGAGCAAAGTTTGAAATATATTTTGGCTCCGTAATCGTATAGAGTGCATCATGTTTTATCATACCCCTCATTTTTATCCGAATTAATTCACTTCTTCCGGTACAAAAAGTGTTTCACATTTTTTCTCTCCTTTACCGTAACTCCTTTGGTGTTAAAATGAAAAATTAATTATTAATGGAATATATTGATTTTTTAAAAGAGCCATATTATAAACTACAATGTTTCAAATTATCATGAAAAGTGAGACATTTTTCAGTATGAAAATGTGCTCCGGTGTATTTGAGGCCCTAGAACCCTTGGAAAAGTCACCTTTAAAATTATTCCTAAGCCAATAAAGTACATTTTGAGATAACGAGATGCAATCAATATTTACATCAAACAGTCTGTTTCCAAATATAATTAAAAACACATTTACTTTTACTTACTTATCGATCCTATTACAACTGTTATAAGGTGAAACTAAGTCTAACATCCAAGGAAATGACTTGTATTTTCCTTCTGAATAACTCTTGAATCCACTCCAAACTTTAACTCACAGCAGAACTAAAACGTTTTCAAGTTAAGTCACTCCACACAAGATAAAGAAAGGAAATCACTTCGTGACCTACCTTCCAATATCTGAATTATTCACTCTTTCCGGTGCAAATATCTTCCAGATGATTCGAACAGGAGTCGAATTCTCTTTTTCTCCTCACTTCTTCGCCCTCACTTTACGGAAATGTCGTTGTTTTATCTAATCTGGAGAAAGGGTTTTCGCTGACATTATTAAGGACACCAGAGCCCTCGAGTAAATCAAACGCAGCACACTGACAGAAAACAGTGCTACCCACTAGATAAAGTCGAGATGGGTCCGAGTCGCTTGTGTTGTGTAAGAGGAGAGCCATTTGAACTAAGGGCTGGTCAGGATTACTTAGTCATCGTTTTATTTTGTTCCACTGGGAAGTTGCTGATTTTCTTTTTCTTTTCATTTTGGGGATCGTGATTCTAAAATGGGGTAAGGGATTATGAAGGCTTGAGATGGAATAAATGTTTTGGATTGGTAGCGTGAGGTATTTTGTTTATAAAACTATTTGTGTCATTTTCACAATGTATTGTTGATAATAGTTATAATAACGGGTAATAGCGTTAAATTATTTTGGAGTTTTTATTTGCTAGAAATACAAATATAAATATAATGTTGTAATTTAGTGTAGTGTATTTGGAGGACAAAATAAAAATAATAAAATTACAACTTTGAAACGATTTATTTCTTTCATTAGAATTTGTTTTAAATTACGGCTGCATTATGATTTTACAGATGGGTCGATCACGGTTTTATATGGAGAGAAAAATCTATTATTAATCGAAATCTACTCACGGAGAAAAAATGTTCTATAATATAGAGATTAGTAGAAAAATAACAAGAAAAAAAATATTTTTAAGGTTTAATATTCCCACATAAAGGGAATTTTCGAAAAATTGTTTAGATTAATTTAGACTCAGAATAAAATTATTTTTCTACAATATAAATAATCAATTTGATGATTATTCATAACTGAGTACTGAGTAGAGTAAATAGTGCAATGAACACTGTAACATTTCATAACCCGAGCTCTCTTTATCTGCACATTTGAATTAGTCCGATCCAAATTTCATTTCAGTCTTCCGCTTTATCGTGAACTGTAAATTTGATATGTAATAGTTTTTCTTAAATTCATATTAAAGAAGCTATTAAATGTACTTGATAAAAAGAAGCAAAGTTCCGGTTTCTAACAAAATTACTCTGATAAAGGAGCTCAAATATCTAAGTTGTACTCCATTTGTGATAGTACTCAACGTAAATATTAATTATTATTATTTTTATTTTCATCTAAATACCAGAGTAATTTTTTTCTGCAACAGTAAGTTTGAAAATTCTGGGAAAATATTTATTAATATTCGATCCAACATATCTCACAATGCATTATTTCGTAATACGACACTCGTATCATGTCGTGTCATTTTAAATAAAAAGACTATAATAAGAGCAAAAATCAGATTTGCAAGATACCACAATTCGGGGAGTGAAATGTTTTGTTGTGTAGTAATGTGGTCTTCAAAAGGACCAAAATTCAGAAGTTTAATAATCTCCATGTAACATGTACAGTTATTTATCTGAATACTTGAGACAAAAGGGTATACGTTATCCATTTAAATGACTTAATTTAACGCAGTATCAAGCAATTACTTGTTTTAATTCTTATTGTTATTGTGTCTGGACGCTTTTTAACTGTTTCTATTCAGATATAAGTTAAAGCATTATAAAGATTATATATATAATATATATATATATATATATATATACATATATGTAATGTTAATTTTATTTTTAAAACTGAGGAAATATAAAAGAAAACTATGTGAAAATAAATCCAGTGATAAACGTCTTTGGGATTGTAATGTTAAATTGTGTTGCATTGTTTTGAATTAAAGATGGACCTCTACATAACGAAGTCGCTAAATCGCAGAAAAAAGTTCGTTATATAGAGGTTCATCTTTTAATTTACTTTATGAACCACATAAAACAAATTTAAATACATAAACTCACTATATATTAAAAAAGTAATTACTCACAGATTTTTTTTAAAATAAATAATTACATAGAAAATGCATTTCGCTATAGAGAGGTTATTTTACGAAAAGAATCGTGAAATGTTCAAGGTTTCAGGAAAAAATTCCCTATATGGAAAAATTCGCAATATAGAGGTTTGTTAGATATCGACTTCGACTGTATAATTCACTTAAAAAATTTAATCATATTTTGGTCGACATCTCTCCAGCTTCCATAGATGTCGAATATTTTAAAAACTTTTTTTAATTTTCGTGTAATATTCTCAGAAGTATTTTTAAATAAAAAAATAATATATATATATATATATATATATATATATATATATATATATACATATATATTGTAATGTATAATTATACACCAAAAACAATATTTAAAATTCACTATAATAGTCCATTCGTTCTTGAAACACAGCTTGTTAAAGTAAAATAAATGAACCAATAGCTTAGGTTTTATTTAGACTTTAAAATTATAATGAGGTAAAACAAAAGTCAAGACATCAGACTTTATGGCACGTGACATTAAAATCGAACCTTTGCCAAAGAATGGAGAATGCTGCTTGCTCTTTAAAATTGTCAATAACAGGATATTAAAGATGTATGATATATGTTTCATAAGCAATCTTCATAACTGACAGTGCCAAACGCAATAGCTCTAAGGTATAAATGTGGTAACATTAATTTGAACCATTTAAATACCCAACTTATATAAATCTAGTTATCATAACATCTAAACTATTTCAATGTAATATATTAAAAATGAATGAAATATAATTATTTTGCATTTGTATATATTCCTATATGAATATGTTTTATTTCATTAAGAAAACTCTTATATATAATTGTCATATTAATAATATAATCTTGAAAAAAATGAGATACATTAGACGTTAAAATGGGAATTTAATAATTTATCAGGGGTGCTACTTTTTAAAATTTTCATTTGAAAACAATCCATCATCATAACACAATTTAAATTTTAAATTAAAATCACTACTTTTAAAGAATCTTTTTTGTTTATATCTATTACAAAAAACATAAATAAAATAAATCACCACCATTGATATCAGAGTGAATCAAACTGAAATGAAGAAAATACAATTTTGATGTAACAACGAACATTAGAAAACATGGTGCTAGGAAAATGACATTCAATGGAAGCAGTAAAAATATTTCTTATTTTTCCAACTCTGTCTAAATTCAATTATCCCAATGAGAAAGACATACGCATTAGATCAAAAATCGCAATAAGATATTCTCTAAATTTTCCACGGTGCCATTTTCTAGCATTTTCTCTAACTCATTTATCGTTCACATAAATGGAATTAGTTTCCTTTTTTTCATGAAAGAATTCGCAGGAAGAAATAGAAAATTTATTCTAGAACATTCCAGAAAGCTCCATTCAATAAAACCATTTTAATCCAAGAATGACGGCTACTGTGATAAGTCGCCATCGAAAGTATTTTAAGGTGAAGATGAAATAACTGTGGATGAAGAAGACGTACATCACTAAGTTCATTAGGAGTCATCCATTTGTCTGATCAAATAAATGATAATTATTCATTTATCGGAAGACATGTTTAAAACAATTACGAAATGGGAGAAAATTGAATTTCTCTTTCCTTGTTGATACCTTGAATATAATTGAATCGATAGCGAAGTGTTGTTAAGGAAATATTGATGCTTTTTTGAATAATTTTTGATATTTAGTTTAGATGTTACAGTTAAAATGTACAATTTAGTTATTTCATAGAATATCTAGGAAAGTCACAGTTAAAGTGTATAATATATGAAAAATTTCATACTTAACTTAGTTATTCATGAAATAAATAGTTATTCAGGAAAATAACTAATGATAGACCATTAAAGTGAAAAAAATAAACTACTTTAAATTTATCTTATGAATTAATTGATCAAAAATAGCTAAAAAAATCTCTAGAAAAATAAGTTTTATCCCTATTAATTGATAATTGATAAATAATGAGGAAAAGCAGATGATGTAATTTATTATTTCTCATAGTGCTAGCATTGGTTAAACAGAAAGGGAAAATATTTTTCAGAAATAGTTAGATTTAACTATTGTCAAAAAATGCATGCTAGGAAGAAAAACTGTTCCTTCATAAAAACCATTTAGTAATTTTCGAAGCAAAAATATACGAGAATATTAATTTAAATTTTATGAAATGCCTTTATTTTACTTTCCATTACTTATCAGAACAAGTTTGTTGTGGAGACACTTTGAATCAGGATTCAAAATTGACTAAAATCAAACAGAACCAGTTCAGTAAACTCTTTCCAAGTAGCGTAATTAATACCTCAATGATCAAGTAATCGTTATAGTATAGAATACCTAGGTAAATCGTAGAATTCAATAATTTATGTTTTTTAATTGACACATGCCTATTTATTTCATGATACACCTGGTTAATCTATGGAATAATGGATTTTACACTTTAATTGTAACATATATATATATATATATATATATATATAAACAAGTTCCGTAGTTTAAACTTAATTAGTTTTTGTCTAAGAAATCCCATCAAATGAGGGTGATATCTTGTAAATATTTTTCACTAAATTCTAAAGAATTGCTTATTTTAATAATTTGTGATAAATATATCCATAATGTATAGAATCAATATATCGTGAAAATTTGTATATTCAGGTCAGTTATTATCTCTAATTGTTATAAATTGTGCATACTTATCAGAAATTTGCGAATAAACGTCTAAGAAATTTAATGATTGCTTATTAAAGTAAATTTTGTACAAATATAAGATTTCTTATTTCTATTCTTAAGTTCACTATATTAAGATAACATCTGCTATGTTTATTTTGTATCGTGAAAGTAATATTTGAACTGGATTAATTTATATAAAGAGTGATAAAAATATTGCATGTATCCTTTATATCACATTACATAAGTTCTTTAAAATTTATTTTGACAAATTAAAGCAGATATTTTTCTGTTGCATAAACAATTTTGAAGACAATTATTTTAGGGAAAAAATGTGTATTTTACTACCAGTATATGACTTTTTAAATTCTGTGATTCATTTCTATCATACCTGCTCACTCAAAAATGATTATGAGTAAGTTTTGTGCACTTATTTATAGTATTTCATTACGTACTTCTCTAGAGACGTTTTATATAACAACCCATACAATATAAATAGTAATATTATGAACACATTTCCCTAGATGTTAAACTGAAAAAGAAAACAAAATATTACATTATTTCACTTATATAATTTCTTTTATTTATTCGTCCTGAAAAAGTTTAATAATTAGCAAAATTTTCAATACTTAAGAATACTTCATTTATTAAAAAAGCCATCTATATATAGTTCTTGGTTAGTTATAGTTATTTATACTCCAGATATTATTAAAGGATGTTAATAGAATAATGTCATTAACTAATATTATTAAAATATAATTACTTGAAGAAAGGAAGAAAATATAAATATATTCGAAAATACTTGTTTTTTATTTTTAGAGTTATTAATGTGTGCGTTCATATAATAGTTATTTTCCAAAATACTATACTAATTAAATAAATGTACTTTATTTCCTAAGAAGAAAGTAAGTACGTGTTTTCAATTCATGGAAATTATCATAAAAAAATTAAAAATTGTTTATATCTCTATGTGTCATTTTCATTATATCTTTTAAAAAAATTAAAATATCTCTTTGATCAATTTACTATATATAAACAAAAATTGAACAGTGCACATTTTTCCGTAAATGTGTTTTGTAGTTTGTGCTTGTTCTAAATCATAAAAGTGTTACATCTTTCAATCACATTATTACATCTTTCAAAATAAATGGTACAGAGCTATTTTTTCGCAGTCTAAAATATTATAAATACTTTTCCGTTGCTTTTATTTCATATGAACTATTTTTTATTCACCTAAATGTAAATAAAAAAAAAAAAAAGTACTAATTTACTTTTTTAAAATCACGTAATCTTGGAGAAATAAGCATTTCTTTCAAAAGATTGCATGTTATATAAAGTATATATTTTTAGGTTATAATTATCATATATACATAAAAATATTAGTGTGCTTTTAAAAAGACCCATTCATGTCCATGAAGAATGAAATTAATTATTGAATACTTGATTTAAATTAATTTTCAACTTCTAATTATTGCTCTAGAATTGTTTTGTTGTAATTATAATGTACATTTTGCAAAACGTTAGAGTAGAATACATTTTTAAAGTAAAAAAAAATATTCGATCCGGTTAAAAACACACAAATATAAAAATATATCAACATTTTAAGTATATCTTTAAGTACAGGGACTGTGTGGAAAATTTGTTGATGCCAATATTGCAATCATTAAAGATGTCGATAATAAAAACAACTAAATTTTTTATAACATTTTGTGTTTTTTTTTTCTGTTTAATATGACTGACTGAATTATTGAGTTTGAGGTTTAATTTTTAACTATATTTTTTCTTTGAATATATGTTGTTCAAAATACTTAACCATTAATCTTTGTTTTCATTTATTTAATTATTTTTATCCTAAACATTATTGACATTCATTTTATTTAATTCAAAATTTAATACCTGCATAGGAAATTTATCTAAAAATACTTTTATCTTTCAAGACTATCAATTCTAGTTTAATTCGGTATCTAAACAAAATTGTTAATTTAAAAAAATACATTTTCATAAAGTTAAAGTATTTGAAACTATTTCAATTATGTAGCACTGTTCCAAAAACAAAATAAACAAAATTCTGATCATAAATCAAATTTATAAAAAAAAGGACGAACTGTGTACGATAAGTCAAACAAAATTTACTTTTTTACTAATAGAAAGAAAATAACCATTCTAGAAAAAATACAAGCTCCAGTACTCCAACAAGCGTTAATTCGGTAGAATGAGCTTAAATTTAAAAAGATTGATGAAAAGTTTGATAAATCTTTTCGAAGTATACGGTGAACTTTCAAAAGAAATATTTGAAAAAAAATGTGATTTTTTTGTGATGTGTATAATTTATTTTGTTCATGCATTTTTTATGTTTATCAGAAAATAGATTGCAAAAAATATGACTGTATATAAGATTATAATTATGAAAATAAATGACGTATTGTAATAAAAAAAGGCAATACAAAAAGTTATTTGAGTTTGACGGAAAATAATTTGTTAGTACATCCATTCATTTATGAAAAAAAGTATCGGTATAATCCATTACATAGTATCCATCTTCGTATTAATATATTCATTGAAAGTCCACGACGCATATTTTTTATTATTTTACAATACGTTTCTTTGTGTAAGAAACAATTGCTTTTATCAAAAAAAAATGTCCTTCTTTGCAAGTAATTGAAATATAAAACATTAGAAATATTTAATATGACCTTAACAAATAGGTTTTATTTATTAAAAAATTGCATTTTTTAAAAAATTTTAAAATGACGAATTATTGAACCGATGATTATTTTATTACACTACAATTTAAAATAAGATTATGTACATAAGTTTTGCCGAATTTCTATAAAAGTACTGAATTAAGATAAAAAGAAACCTTCTGCTCAAATATGTAAATTTGGGTGTATATTACATAAGTCTACACACATACGTACGAGCAACGCATAATGTATGATGCACTTATGAATAAGTCTACAGAAAAGTGCACCTCTCTCTCTCTGTGATATCTTAATTCATGGTGTTTTTCCTTTGATTATCCATTTATTGATAACGTCACACCTCTAAAAAGTACGAAGGAAGAACTTCAAATTCATAATAATGTCCTCATCACACTCTACCATACTTAAGCACTCTATTGGCCAAGCTTTCAGACTACCCAAATCTGACTTTTTTTTAGCTTGGGATATATAGTAGATCGTCAGTGACACCAGAATTTGAAACCGTAATTCAACAGGAATAACGCCAGCCCCAAGTCGATGGTCGTGATATTTCGGTTATATACGGTGGTAGTGTTTTTTGAAAAATACGTTGAAATTCAAAAGTATGAATTTCAAAGCTTCCGTAATGAAATGAGTTGTCAAGTCGTTGAATAATTTGAGGAAAGAGTATTATGAAGAGCAAATTGATGTACATTTTAATGTAACACTGAATAATACTTATAATTTATAAATGCATTTTAATGAAACCAAATTCATTGAGAGATGGTCGGGAAAAGGTCGTAACAAAAACAAATTCCTAATGAATTGATATTCAGTATAACCACTTATCTTCAATTTACCTTCTTTTAGAAGAATCCATGGAATCATATGACATCTAACACCCAAAGAAGAGACTGATATCGCAGCATAGGGTTAATGGTGTGGACAATCATTGTGTTGGTTACGTGTAGCGACTTGCACTTTTTTCACAGCAATATGTGACTGGCGTTAAGCTTAAAAAATAAATATTAAAGCGTTATGTTAGATAAGTGCTTCTCAAACGTTTACTATTGACGACCAAATTTTTAATCATAATTCTTAGCTCGCCCCCCTTATACAATTCAATAATAATGCGCTTTGGCGCTAAAACTACAATACGATCCTAATTATAAACCGTACAAATTAATAAGATAAGTTTTAAATTTTGTATTTGATACTTAAAAGTAATATTTATTTTAAGCAAATTACTTATAAATAATAGGATAATTGTTACGTTATTTTTCTTTTGTCTAAGTTTTAAATTGGAACAGATTGCAAAATGATATCTAATTAAAGATTTATTTCCTTCACCATCCATTTCTAAAGGTATAAATGTCATTAGATAAATAGTCTAGTCTATGTTGCCCCAATCATATCCATCACAACTGGCATTTATTTAAAGTGAGAAGACTTCAAAATGTTTTAACCCGGGAGAGCAGGTGCAACTCGATATTAACATTAATAGTCGCGCGAGATGACTGAGTCACCCCAATCTTTTTTTAAAAATTATTTTTACTGTACACGATAAAAACCACAATTTCAGTGAATAATTTAACTAAGAAAAGTATACTTACCTACTTTCAAGGACTTTTCATTTATTTTTTTGATAATTTGAGAAAAATACATTAAAAAAGAAATAAAATGTTTCAAAGGTACGTAAACTTAATAAAGGACACAAATCACAGAAACTTTTTGCTAACATAGCGGGAATGATATTTGCAAGTAAAACTGTCATATTTTGATGAAATTATGGTATTTTACTGTCCTTTGACTCTGTGCACCGCACGACCGCTCTCGGGTTAAAAGTGTATTCAATATAAAATTTGGATGTTACTTCTAAAAAACAGTTGTGTAAAACGTGCTTTATATGTTTCAGAATACCCATAAAAATAAATCTTAGTCGAGTGATTGTTCCTTTTCTTTCTACAGCTAATGTACAGTATTTCAGTAATAATAACAGTGATGAATTTTTTATCTTGCTATAAAATTTCTCTAGGTCTGAGTTATGTTTTTTTCTGAAAGAGTAGTATTTTAGGTTTAAAAAGAAAACGTAAAAAAATCTCTCATCATGGGATTACAGTAAATCAAGCAAAATGTTTTTTTATTTAGTTATAGGATCAGATAACTAATGAACGTATCCCAGCGGAAACTTTTTTGAAGAAGTAATATCGCCAGATGATATATATAAATTATACCTGTGTGAATGTGTGTATTTTTATATGTCAGAAAGTACTTTGTTTACTTTGTAGTAAATTAATTTTTCAATCAATTTCTTTTCGATATGCTCGCCCCCTAGTAGGGTTATCTCGCTTCCTTAGGGGGCACGTTCCACAGTTTGAGAAACATTGTTTAACTGCTTAGGGGTTCAGTTAAATTTAATATAATTTTTATGTGTGTGAGTAGTACATTTATTCTATAAATTTTCTTCAAAGTGGGGATTTTTGTTTGGGAAATGGATAGCCAAATCTTTAGAACTTAAATGGGTTCAATCACGTGATGTCCTGTTTTTTATGCATTATTAGGGAATTGTTTTTGATGACTTGAAAAAAGATAGATCTTTAATTTTTTATCATGTATTTATATGTATTTTAAGATTATATATATAAATGTTTAGCCAAAAATATCCAATAGAACGTGAGTTATAGCGCTCTGAACACACCCACCTCGAAAAAATGGACACTCACTTCCTCCACGTTTCCGGCTGATTGGCTTACCTAAAATAAAAAAAAAATAACGGCGTTTTAATCTATAAGCTGAAATGCACCGAAGGAACTATATTCAATTGAAAATAGTAAAAATTGGATTTTTGGTAAAGCTCTGAAGAAAAAAAAATCCAATTTCATGTGGGTTTTTTTTGTTTTGTTTTTGTAATCAAAAATTGAAATTTTTCGAATTTTGAAATAATCATAGTTCTTTGGTACATCTATAATTTTTTAGTCTACCCAATAAAGTTGTGATCATTCGGTTTAATAGTTCTTGAGATATGATGGAGGAAAGTTTGAAGAAAAGTTGAGAAGTCTGAGAAAAACGCGTTTAAAAAGTTTCTAGTCTGATTAAAACAATGAAAATCTTAACTTAGCACTACACGAACAGTTACCCTTCTAACAACTGCTTCTTTGTAACGGCTTCGAATTTTAAAAAAGTACTTTACCCCCATATTCTAGCCATGTTAAGCACAAGCAATTTCTTAAGAAAACATTTTCTGATTTTTTAAGCCAATTAATTGGGATAATATTGAGAAGGCAATAGAAATTTACGTTTCCCCTCACAGAGTATCCAGATTCCGAAAAAATCACAGTTGAAGAAATGCGACTATGCGCCTCAGAGATTCTTTTAAGGAATTTTCAATAAACATTCATAATCATTGTACAAATATCAATCATGTTACCTCAAAACCCATACCAATTTTTGTTATACTTAGTTTGACGAACATGTAAGTCAAATTTCATAAATGTAAGTCAACTTTTGTAGGAGGAGTAGCATTTTAAAATAACTCAACACATTTTTTCTCAAAAAATTAAATGGCTAGCTTTTTATGAAATTTTGGGCACAAAATCTATTTTACATAGCTTGCATACATAGGAAGCAGCAAAAAAATTTGAAAAACCTTAAATTAATTTTTTTTGCGTTTACTTTTAATGCAACTCAGAACATTGTGCTTAAGTAAAATATGTTTCTCTTCGTAAGTGGCTATAAAAACAAAGTATAAAAACCAATTAACCTCAGAATATGTAATGCGATTGCATTTAATCTCTATAAACCTACACTTCTACAGTTGGTAGAAAAAAGACAAGCACACATCCCAGTAACTAAATATATTGAACGGATAGGTGACACTTGGGTCACAAATTGATATCATTAATGAGTAAATTATATTTTAAAAATTAGGTTAGAATTTTATAATACAAAATGCAATCCTTTTTTAATTGCCTTTACAAAAAGCACCTATGACCTGTTGATATACTTTAATTATTATTTTGAGATATATTCTTCAAAGTATGTGCAAGGAATGGGGTTCCACGGATATATTTTCTAGTTGTAGGGATTCCACGAAAGGTCCGTGGGTTTAAAAAGTTTAAAAGACCACTGTTCAACTGTGACGAATTCTCAAAAATCTGTAGGACGTTTTTTGGGGGGGTTATCACGTCGTCTGCACTGCCTGCACTGCCATATTGGTAAGTGCTGATAACAAGTACTGGAAATAAGTTTGTTTTATCTTTCAGAATTTTAAAGGGATATGCTTACGATAATTCGATCTCATCACTACAACCTTGTGGAAACTTTAAAATCAGTCTTCGGGAACTCGCACGGCAGGAAGGCTAGTCAATCATTTTCAACAACAAAAAAATGCTGGTTGACGAGGACATGGCTTCTTAGGTTTCAAAATCTAACTTTAATAGTCTTTAACTGACAACAACTTCTACTTTTCTGAGGACAATGTCCTTGAGTTTCCGCAAACCTTCTTAATATATCGTACTCTTTGTCTATAGAAGCCATTACATGAACCATTATTCGAATAATGCATTCCAAAATATATGGTGGGGGGATATTTAAATTTATGAAAATTAACATTTATTACTCATAATTATTTTAGAGAAACATACGCTAAAAAAGTATTAAATGTTTTCTTTAATTATTTGAAGTATTTTTACAGTAAGAACAACTTGTAATTATATACTTTAATTTAGTGAGGAATAGTTTTTTGTTGTGTTACTTTAATTTTTCTATGATGAAATGTTTTGAAAAATCTCTTTTCATTAAACCAATGAAAATCAAGTAATATATTTCATCTGTTTTTATCACCATAAACATTTCCTCTATTCTTGAATAAAATGCTAATTCCTGTTCACATTATCATACAATTCATTTTTTAAAAAAATAATATTTTTTATTCCACTAAGGAGACAGCAGTTCAATATCATTTTAAATATACCTTTTGAGCTTGCTTCGGCAAGTGTTCGTGCTTTAGTAACAGAACATGTTTAGGTGACTCGTAATAGGTTTATGTGGCATTATACTATTCTGTTTATCTTTTATATCAAATGGGTTAAGAGCATTTTTCTTAAATCTACATTTCTAGTCGTTCCTTGTGTGTGATTATTGTTTTTTATTCAAAAAAACCCATTTAATTTTCACTATTGCAATCCACCTCTAAATTGGCTACTTTATAAACTGAAATTTACTTTTGACTGTCCTTTATTTTCGTCTCTTAATAACTTGGCATAATATTGTTTCTTTTTAAAGTCAGATTGGGATTCTAAGTTCCTCAATTGACTCCTGATCCTTTTTTTTCTTGTACTTTTCTTTTTTTTACCTCGTGAGTATGCCATAGTAGTTTTATATTTATATGCAACTCAGCCCAATAAGCCACTTGTATAAGTGTCATTTATCTATTATTGTTAAAAGATGTAATAGACTAAGACTATCTGATCAAAAACAGTTTTCATCAAATGGAGATTTTCTTTTGTTCTGATATTCGATAACGCTCCACACTTGACATCCCAGTCCCCGCCCTCCACTAGGAGGATACTAATTTTCTCCTTTTAGACGAGTCATGGGGCAAGAGAAGAAACTACTCTTTCACGCAATGTGACTTCTAGATTTCGATTCTTTTTTGGCAAAGATGATGGAGAAGTAGTATCCACGATGGAAATTTATTTATGTTTTATTTTGGGTTATATTAATCAGAGTACACTCGATCTCGTTTCATTTATTATTAAAGGATCTTTTCGTCGAAATGTAGAAATCAAAAATATTCTTGCACGATTAAGAGCAGATTTAATGGTCAGCTAGCGATTTCTTATTAAATCTCAGTTCACATACAGTGCATGCAACTGTATTTTATTGATTAATTCAGAGATAGTCTGAATAAGATGTTCATAGCTGGAATCTAGAACACAGAGATAGGTGTGCAACAGATTGTTTATTGATTATGTTTCCACCGCTCTGTTTCGAAAGTGGCTACGGTAGCCTAGTGGTCAAGGTATTGGATCGTGGCTGGCATTTCACAAGTTCAAGGTCATTACCACTATAGAGGGATTCCCGTTAAATCTGTCGAGAGCTCAAACGTCCTCCAGTTGGTGTGGTAGTTAGGAAAGTGGTTGCAGATCAGGTGTCGTCCTCGTCACTTGAGATTGGTTCCAAATTACGAAGTCCGCCGCCAAAAGCTGTCGTGTAGCCGAACAGTGCGACGTTAATTTTCCCTCGCTCACTTTCAAAATATGGCGGGAGAGAGAATGGCAATATATTCGATTTGAAACGATAATAAGTACACTTTAAGAACTTTTTTATTCAGACAAAACCACTAAATATCATTTTGTTTCAAATGTAAAAACAAACGCCAAGATTTTTAAAAATTGCCTTTTTCATGTTTTAAATTTTAATAGGTAGTTCTCTGATTCATGATTCGTTTTGTTTTTAAAACGGCGATGCAAAATTGTACATTTCTATCACCGAAGTCTGTAGAGACTTATTTTTATTGAGAGTTTTGTAGTATTAATTTTGAGAGTTGAAATCTTTTTAAATACATTGTAAAAAGAGTCACTCTTTGTAGTACATATTTAAGATAATTTAACTATATGAAATTTAGCAGAATATCGTTTTTGTTTTTAACAATTTCGAACTGAATTACAACTTCTAGAAATATTTTGGTTTTCCCCCATATTTCTCTGAGAATAATTTAGGAAACTGGATTAACTTGACAGCTCATTCACTGTTCTATTCTCCGAATATTGCCGCTACTTATATAATTTTTGTCATGCATTTTCAATATTTTTAAATGCGTATTTACTTTTGCAACGTACTGAAAATTGTGTCCCTAAATTCCTCATTAGCCGTAATAACAAGATCCAAATCCTCATGATCAGAAATACTGCTGTCAGTCAGAGGGTTTAACTCAAATAATTTTGAATTAACTTACGAAGAATCATGATGTTTTTTTTTACAATTCGGCACCTAATTCTGAGTCGTATACTTTAAAAATTTTGTAAATTGTGTTTTTTTACTTAGTAGTTCCGTGTCATTTTTATTTATCAAATAGTTGGCCATTGTCCATTCAGCCATTAGGCAATGAGCTCTCCAATACTTTTTTATAATATTCCAAGCACACGTCCGTGAAGCAGCTTTCATGACTTGTTCAGAATACTACAAAAAGCACATAAAGGTAATAAGCACAAATTAGTTATGTGCAGTCCATAATCTAAACTTAGCCACAGCAGTAGTACAAGGAGAGTTCAAGACACAGTAAGTTTTTAATAACACTTTCCAGGGTTTATTTTTAGTAGCACAGGTAGCTGCACTACGAAAAGACATTCTTAATATATATCCTATTAATTTCAAGTTTAACAGAGTAAGGTATACCTTTGGAAGACCTATGGAATATATATGTACCTCTTTTCTCTAGAGAGATTCACCATTTCATTTTCCCAAATACCATCATGGAATAACACCCACTGAAACGCTCATGAAATTCTGCTCAGTACATTCCTGCAGCTGAAGACTCTGAAAATTCGTTTTTCTAGGTTACTTGCAAAGGCATCAAGGGCAAGTGTATGCTACTGTTTTTTTTCGTGTGCCTTTTTTCATATTTTTCATTATTTAGGTAATTTTCTCTTCCCTATTTGATCTCTTTCTAATTTAAATTGATAGCCCATAGATCATACAGCAAATGTCCCATGTTTCGGTATCACAAATAGGGGAGAATTTTCAAAGAATCGTAATGAGTCCTTACTTAATAAGTATCAATTGCATATCACTGAAACAATTACAAGATTGATTATGCCAGTGTCGAAACAAAATTTAGGATTTGATTTTCTGAATAACAGATATACTTTGCCAGTTAAGAGGTAGGATCTTAAGATTTCCTCACCACTGCTTTTATATAATCAATAAAGTTATTTTGAAATTATTGTTAAGGCAGAATGCATAAATGAATAATTAAAAAATATATAAATATGTTTGCACAATAATAATAATTGCTCACATATTAACTTAATTTGCTTAAAATTAATGTTGTAATAAGTAATAGAAAAACGTAGTTCTAAGAACACACGTTCAATAACACGTTTTAAGAAAAATATTTTATCAAAACTACAAAACATAAAATATAATTTAAGAGGGCTTTTTTAAAGTTTTAAATACTGATCTGATTTTTTTATATATTTCCCATTCTGCAAAGAAAAATATTCACATCGCAAAATTACCTTCGCGTCTAATTTTTTTTTAAACAAAAATAATTATACTTGGTAGCTAAAACGTTATTTTGTCTTAGGCGTTACACTATCCATTAGTTCAGTTTAACCAAAAAATAATTTCTTAAGTAAAAAAATAAATTTCCGTAAATCTTTACAAAAATCCATTATTCCATTATTTTTATGTTATTGTGTTATTTTTAACTCTTTTGTCTTGATTTAATTAAATTGCGTTGTTTTGGAGATTACGGCAATTTTTAAGCTGTTCAGAATTTTGTTTTCTTTTGAGGGTTTTTGGTACTTTTTCCTCTACAATATTAAAAAAAAAAAAAATTGATCAAATGACTTTTCAAAATAGCTTCAACAATAATATCATACAAAATATTTTTGAACATTTGCAATCAAAACTCATTTATGCTATTAAAAATCATGGCATCCATATAATCGATATTATTAAGAAATCATGTTATTTTGTTTACCTTGAAATTAATAAAAGAGCTTATCTTTAAATACTTTATTTTACGAAAATTTTTCTCCATACCAGGAACTGTATAACTGTATTAAAATTGAAATTATAATCATTAGCAATGATACAAGACATTCCGAGGCTATACATTGTAATTTACTAATGATAAACTTTAAAATGAAATTGAATGAGGCGGATTCTATTTATCAGAAGAGTACGACTGAGAATTTATACCAATTATCAAAGATTTTACTCGAAATCATGGTTTATGTGCGTTTGATTTACCATGTTACGGAATTTCTTATTTTAAAACCCAGCTATTTCTTACTTTAATTACAAATGCCTAGAATTCTATAACCAAACAATTGAGCAGATATCTTTTGTTTTAAAAAAGGATGAATAACATCTTAACTAGAAAGGTGAAACAAAAGCATATTTTTATTTGAGAGAAAAATAAGCTTATTCACTCATTCACATTCACGCTATTGCTTTTCGCACGGAGGCCTGAATAATAAGTTTATGGATCAAATGAAGTGCAGTGAAGATAAATTTTTCTTCGACTCAATGAAGGATTCCTAAGATTTGTTAAAAAATTTATTAATATATAGTTTGATTAAATTTCTTGACATGAATTGCGTATTACTTTAAATTAATAAATAAATCTGTATTAGAAGAGAGAACTATTAAAAAGTAGGGGAAAGCATCTTCCCGCACAAGTTTTTCAATGATTCATTCTGACAATTTGGCTTGTGAACTGCAAAAGGCTATATGATAATCACCATTGGTAACTATATGCATATGATGTGCCAAGCAGTTTTGGAGCTAATACCAGAAAATGACCGTTGCATTTAGCGAAAATCATGAATTAAAACAACTTTAATTTTTATACAAGGATCTGAAAGTTTTCCGTCCAACTTCTCGGTGAGGAAGTTTAAAAAGAAGATAAATTGCCTCAGGGGGTTTCCTCGGTAAGAGACCCTTACTAAAACTAGAAAGTATTGTTTCCATGATTAAACTAGAAGAGATATGTTATACTTTTTTTTCCTCGCAACATTAACCTTTGTACGTAATGTACACGTAACTGTCAAAAATTAATAAGTATCGCTTTATGTAGTATTTAAATCTAGTACAGTGTTTCTCAAAATGTGGGACGTAATAACTCTGCGAAGGGGGTGCGAACATATTGAAAAATCGAAAACAAAAGACTATTTAAATATATATATATTAATTTACTAAAAGTAAACGAAATAATTTCTGTCATAATAAAAAATAAAATTAACATTTACACTTATAAATGTAACATTACTGCTTAATGTATTTTATAAATAATTTAAATATACCTAATTAAGAACAAGTTTAATAATTGCAAGTGTTCCCATGGGCTTTTCACATTTAATTATATACAAAAATAAAAATTTATCTTGATAATTTGTACTGTTTATAATTAATCCCAAAATTGCCGATTAAAAGTTACACGATTCGCTTGCCCATGCCTCCGGTTTCCGCGTAGGTGAACGTAAGCTAAAAATTAGGGGAGAAAAGGAATGAATAAGGAAATGAGCTGATATATGTAAATCCTTAACAAACACTGTTATAGTTAACTAGAATTTGAATAGTAAAGTATAGAATTCGAATTCAATGTATTGTTATTTGTATGTACGGAGGGGAGCCATGAAAATTATGATTGAATATTGGGTCTCAAATATTGAAAGTTTGAGAAGCACTGATCTAGTGTAACAGAGAGAAAAAAAAACGTGCTAAAATCATTTTTTATTTCTTTCAACAAATCGTAGAATACTGTATACTAAATATCTTTGGGAAAACTTATGAACAAGCTGTAACGCGGAACATTTTTTTCTTCTTCGGATGTCATTTAATATTAGTTGTGAAAAAAAATCGTTAAAGTAGTTTTCGTCCTGATCTCGAAAGGTAATCGGATTCTGTATCCCGATAAATTCTTCCGGGTTTCTTTGGGTAGATCAGAGAGATGTAAACAGAAACTGCATCTCAGAGGAGATAAAAAAAAACAGGAACAAGAATTGCAACCGGAAACCATCAAAGAAAACATTTCAGGAAAGAGCAATTTTTTTCCTTGCAAATCGAATTGAAGTGGTCGTGAGGATTTCGGATTACATCAAAGATTATTTGTTTTGAATTGTTTAATTAATCTTGAAATGCAATTATTTTTCTCTTCTGAGTTTGTGTGCTCCATTTCAAGTGCAATAAAAAATAACTATTTTATAAAAGAAATAATGCTTTACAAATGCAGCAAAAATAAACATGTTATTGTTTTTACTTTATGTTATTGTAACAGGTAAAAGAGATTTTTCTTATGTAAGTTAGATATCAAGTAATAAGACACTTTTTTGAAGATTATAACACTGTAGTAAAAACAGTGCATTGTTATTGAAAAATAACAAATTTATGTTTCATAAATCTTAAGGAAGTAATAAATTTAATCTAAATTAAATAATTTTTATCTCCTCTAAGAGTAAGGTAATGTGTTTTAACATACTGAAAATATGCGATTTTTGTTAATTTGTTTGAATTTATTAGTTTTTAGTAAGTATGTATTACAGTTTACTTATTTTGGGCAAAATTTATTAATATTGGAAAAATAAGTAATTGTTACGAGTAATATATACATTATATGTATATATATATATATATTGATGAGATAAACTGCTAAATTCTCATAATTAATAAAAAATGACAATTAATTTCAAATTTAAACTTGATTTATATTATTTTGTTATTTATTGAACTGCCGCTTGATGTACATCTATCCATTTCTATCAATTCTTTACTTGCATCTTTTTTTTTCTTTTGCTGTGCTCAACAAAATTTTCAGTTGTTCAGAAATTAATTTCGTTTTTCCCCAATAGAGGATTTAATTGTATTTTCACACTTAAGCCGGAGAGTGAAACGCAGTATTTTCGGCATATTTTACCTTTTTACTATCGAAAAGGGAAAGCTACTGTTCAAGCCAGAAAAAATTAGCTGATGTGTATAGAGAAAATGTTTTGATAGTATGTCATTGCCAAAACTGGTTTGAAAATTTTATATCTGGAAATTTTGATGTTGAAGATACACCACGTTTTAGAAGGACAGTTGAAGATGATAAAGATACTATAAAGGGATTGATTGATAAAAATTGGGGAATAACAACTGGCGAGGTCATTGATAGATTAAAGTTTTGAATTCAACTGTTCATGTCTACTTGACAGGCCTAAGCGTAACCTCAAAACTCGATATATGGGTTCCTCATGTACTATCCGAAAGAAATTTGTGTCATCACGTTGAACTCTAGGATTTGCTTCGCAAACGTCAAGAAAATGCTCCATTTTTGAAGTGCATCATCAATGAGGATGACAAATGGGTTAAACACTGCCTCAAAAATCAAGAAACTGGTTTAAAGACCAATTATTCATCAAAAGAGGTGACGCTATATAGGTTTGGTAAAATTTCAAATAAATCATTTTTTGTTACTTTTTGAACTTTTAGGACAACACAACGATTAATCCTAAAGTGTACTGGCATTAGCTGGACAAACTGAAAGATCCACTTAAGCAAAAAAATAGTACGAAATCGATCAACAGAAAAGGTGAAGTGTTCCACCAATATAATGAGAGACATCTTACAAATTTCGTAACTCGCTAAAAACTTTTACGACCTGAACTGGATAAGCTGCCATACCAACCATACTATTAAAATTTCGAACCTTCTGCTTAATATTTGCTCCAGTTTCTTCAAAACTTTTTAGACGGATGGGGAGATTTTATGAAGAGTTCGAAAATTACCTGGATCAGTTTTATTGCCAGCAACGAACAAAAATTTTATGAGCGTGGAATGATGCTACTCCCAGAAATTTGAGGGTGCCAGTTCAAGTGTCATACACGTCACTTGACCATGGTTCAAAATTATGTGGTTCGTCGCCAAAAGCCCTCGTGTAGCTGAGAAGTAAGATGTTAATATTCACTCACTCACCCAGAAATTTGAAAAAAAGACATTGAAGCAGAATGGACTATATATATACAATTTAATAAAACATTTACTTACTAAATGATTTTTTTTATTTTCACAAAAAAGAAAGAAAACAATTTAAATTACTTTTTGACCAAATATTTGTTTCCATTTTCAATCGCATACAAATCTCTACAGTGGTTATAAATTAAGAGAAATTAGATATTTTCATTAAATTGCAAAAACAAATCTCCGTAGAACATCAGATAAATCTTTAAATATACGTTTATGCTTTTATATTTTCTGTGAAAATAATAACTTGTAATAATAGCATTTTGATGAAATGACATCAAACAATAGCTTGTTAAATCCCTGCATTTAGCTTCAAGTTAAGGTAAATAGTTGTAATATGTAAGCATAATGAGTGCCAAACTGATATATTTATTTCTTTCATTTCAAAAAGGGGATACAATGTTTTTGTCTTCTTTAATCTTCAACCTCCTAAGAAAGTTTTATTATACTGTAAGTTGATGCAATTCGTCATATAAGAAGAAAATGAGCGAATAATTTCTGTCATATCATAAAAGGAAAATTGAAATATATTACGTTTATTAAGATACCAAATCTCTAACGTGATGTAGAATGGATATTGAAAAATTGATATAACTCGTCTGGTTTATGTTTATTATCCGCTAAACAATATAAATCGTTTATTTTTGTGGGATTTCAAAATTGGAATTAATATTCGAATTTTATAGTGTTACGAAATGAAAACCGATTATCGGTGTTTTACATTAACAAAAAATTGTGTCATCCACTCTTTTCTGATATAACTAATATTCTTATTTGAGATACACAATTTTCTTCTATTTTTACATGCAAGGAACTCGAATTAAGTTTACCAATAAGGGCTCAGAGATACCGCTGCATGGGAATGTAATATTATTTACTTTCATAAATAAGGCTATTCTTACAATATGAATTATCTCGCAGTTTTCTCATAATTCACGCACTTGTTATATATTTCATACAAATAACATATTAAAACTATAATCATTCGTAAATAATCAAAATCCTCACAATTACTACTTCCAGAAGATAGAATATCCAGTATTAAAAACCTAAGCAAACAAATTGTACTGTATTGTAATAATTTGGTGGTAAAATAACGACATCGCACACACACTTTGTTGAAGGTTTTAGAAATCGTTTATATATATATATTATTATACAAAGCTTTTTGCAAAGAGGAACCAAAATCACGGTGTTTTGATTATGAGATAAATCCTGACGGCACCATTTGTTCCTCAGTCTTATGCCATTGTGATCCCAAATGTCATTTCTTCCCAAATGTTTGATAATTCCTTTTGAAAATCATGCATGGTTTAGTTTTCATGCATTTCTATTCTACATCATGTCTTTTAATGGTAAGGTTAGAAAAAAAGAATTTGGTTAGACTAGTTGTACAGAGAGATTTATTTTTTACTTCTTCGTTGAAATCATAACAAATATATATATGTGTGTGTGTGTCTTAATACGCTTACTTCGTATTTTTCAGACACGGCATTTTGCATTATTTATCATTTTTAACACCATATAGAAAAAAAAATTATATGTGGTATGTTTCAATAATATAAGCAAGGATGTTTGTGAAGGCCGAAGAGTCGCGGATGTGAGAGGATTTGTGAAAAAATCAGACATGATCGATCATAAAATAGCTAATTGTGTTCTATCTTTAGTACTTTATGAAGAATACAACTTCATAACTTAACTCTGGGAGCAATAACAAATCCTACCAGTAATCGGATAACGAGATTATGCAAAGAACGTTCTCCAAAACGATTAGTAGAATAATCCGTATAGTATTATGTACATGTTTTAAGACATGGGCCAAGTAGGCGCAGAAGAATAGACTCGAGGGAGAGGGCATCATCAGCATTCGAATAATTTCAATCATCAAATCCTATTTGGGAAATTCGAACCATGGATCGGCTAATAACAGTAACAGAACTGCTTTATTTGTCATGTTGGCTGTCCATGTCTAGGCATCAACCTATAATTCGACATCATCCTTATTCCTTCAATCGAAATCCCGAATTCGGTTGAGTTGGCTTGATTCTAGGCTTGTCAAATTGCGAGGAACACAAATTTATTTTTATGAGTTAATTATTGTACGAGTATCCGATAAAGTTAGCTAATATATATATATGATCTTTTTAAAAGAATTGTAGCATAGGCCTACTTTTGCATAGAGACCAAAGACCTCAAAAAATATTAAGAAGTCACTGATTATAAGTGATGTACATGTTCTTGACTTTATCTCCTTATCACTCATAAAACGATCTTACTTCAGTAAATTTTAACTCCTAATATTATACCATTAATTGAATATTTTGTTATTTGAAATGTTTTATTTTTTTTGTTCAAGCACGAAATATTGATTATCTCTATCATACAGTTCATATCCAGTTATTTAACAGCATGTTTCTTTTCATGTTTTCTACTTATCGCTGTGTATGCATCATCCCGCCTCTCTGAAAGAAATGGCTTTTATCTTCGATAAAAAGACATCTTCTAACTTTTAGGAATTTTAATAAATTAAAATGAAAATATGTCATTCAAATTTGATTGATAATAAGTTTTTTTAGTTTAGATGGAAAATTTACGCAAAAAAAGTTATTGCTTTCGAAACAACTACACAAAAACTTAATCAGATTTTCTGGTTATAAATTTCAATCCACCAGTGCCAAGAGGTCTAGTAGATCTTCTGCACCCAGAGCCCGAAATGAGCTTAAATTGACTCTGACAATGTAGTATGCAATACAAAACATGTTCGAATTCCAGTTTAACAAGAATGGATTATTCCTCAAATGGCTGAGCGTGGAGCTATTTCTTAAGTGCTAGATCAGTTGAAACAGCGTGGTCAAGGGGTACAAAGAGCAACAACATACCCGTTTCTGTCATTGTCGGCTCAATGAAACCTCGAAGCTATTACAAGATATTTGTTTCAGGCCTTCAGGCTTTCACAGGTACTCGAAGTAGCAGTTCTACTTCTGCACGAAAGGTTGCGAGGTAATTATGCACAAAAAGAAATCAATGGTTTGTGTCCCACTCACTCCAACTATCAGAGGGATCTATTTAAACTAATTTCTGCTTCCTGATTAGTTAAGCCAAGGAGACTAGACCCGAGTATATTGTTTATCGACCAGTTTAGATGATATAGAGTGAACACTGATTCTAGACGTATTTTGATCTGGACTGAAAAAGAAACCACCAACTTTACTTCACCATTCTGTAATATATCTAGTTTCTACGAACGCGGTTGAATTCCTTGTGGACACTAGGAATGACCACACTTAACTGCATATTTTTCAGAAGGGTTTGTAACTAGAACAGTGCGCTTCTCAAAGTTTAAATATTCTCGACCCAATATTCAATCATAATTTTCTTCGCGCCCCCATCATACAAAAACACACACACAATGTATTGAATTCCATAATACTGTACTTTGACGTTAAAGATCCAATTCCACTGTAATCTCTTTAGTGCCACTGGCGTATATAAACATCTCGCTCAGCCAAAGCGTTAAATTCCCCGGACGTATATATACTTCTTTTCAAAGTGTGATCTTTTCTGAGCGCTGTCATTTGTAAAATTTTTCCAAAGGCTTTAGAATGCAAAAAAAGACCTTGAGAGTGCTTGTGAAATATTTACTTATTTCAGATTGTATATATTTCCTTCTTTATTCCTTAGCCCCCAATACATCGCATACGCATGCTCACATGCAAAACGGTTGGCATTGGGAAGAGAATTGCGTAACTTTTAATCGGCAGTTAGGGAATTAATTAAAAACCGTACAAATTGTCAAGATAAGTGTTAATCTTTGTATATAATTTTATATATGGCAAGCCCATGGGGTTACTGGTAATTATTAAACTTGTTCTTAACTTTGAATTAATTATAAAATACATTGTGTAGCACTGATCCATTTATAAGTGTAATATATCAGTGTAAATGTGTATTTTAATTTTCATTATGTCAGAATGTATTTATTAGTTTACTGAAAGTTAACAAACAAATTTAATTAAATAAAAATTGGTTTCCGATGTTTCAATATGCTCGCGACCCCCTCGTAGAGTGGTCACTGCTCCCAAGGGGGGTGCGCCCCACAGTTTGAGAATCGCTGATCTAGAGATATGTAGACTAGAGTTATTGGGATCCCAAGATATAGATTGTATGCAGGTGTTGTTGGCTCTCAATGGATTACAATTCTTGGGGACATTAATAATATTTGTTATTAGAACACTTACTAGCAGAAAATATTACTCGAATGGATCAGCCACCTTACTCACCCGACTTGAATCTGATTCAGTATCTGATGAATGCCTTAAAGCACTGTCTCTTAAACTGGGGTCAGTGGATTTTTGGGGATCCACTGTGTCTTTCTCTAGGGAGTACGTAGAACCACTCGTGTAACGTTGAGATGTTCCTCTTTTACAGACTCTGAAAGGCCTCATGGAAAAATTGAAAAATGGGTCATACTAGTCTAGATCACTAAATAGTCTCCAATGAGAAAAAACTCTAATAGAACTTGCATTTTGATCAATAATATTAAGTCGAGGAGAGATGCTCAAAATGTAAAGGGTCTGAGATGTCACGTTGATACACAAAGGCTGGTGGGAATCTTAATCGAAAGTTTAAGAACGCCTGCCTTACAGCAATGAACTTCAGCGAACTAAATTCATCTTCGGATGCTACAAGAAGTTGTTTCAGAGTAGTGGCGTACAATTACGCAAGACTTTTTCAATACTTTCTAAAGTCCTATGAAATCAAGATATAAGAAACGCATAACTATTGGAAGTAAACATACACCATATTAAAAAAAGCTTTCCACAAAGTGAGGCTAAATTTGCTCATTATTTTTACCAGTCTTCATACACTGGTGTACAAAACTTAAGCAACAGGTGGGTTTACTGCCATAACTTCACGAAAAATAATCTGAGAGACATGAAATTCAGAAATGAGGGAGAGTATTATGTACGTAAAGGATGACGAAAGCATCGGCGCTGAAAAAGGAATACAATTCATACGGTATGGAATCAAACAAAAACAAGCTTTATTGAACGCATAGTATCGTGACTCATGATGGTCTATCCAACAGGAAGAACAACAAGCAGATGTTCCTTAATATGGTATCTGCCCTTCCCTCACTGCAATGGTTGTTTCGCTCCGTCTCCGCATACTCAGAACCAGCTGGTGCAACATTTCTTGCGGTAGGAGTGCCCATTCTTCAATGAGCATGTGTTTGAGTTGTTGGATGTTCTCCGGATGATGTAAGCGTGCTGCAACACGTATCCCCAAAACATCCCACGCCTGTTCGATGGGATTTAAATCTGGGGAGTACGCTGGCCAATCCAATCGAGTGATATCTTCACTTTCCAGCAGCTCCTCAACAGCAAGAGTCCGATGTGGCCGTGCATTGTCATCCATAAAAATGAAGTCTGGGCCAATGGCACCTCGGAACAGACGCACATGAGGAAGAAGTACCTCCTCACAATAGCGATCTCCGATTACAGACCCTCTATCGAAAATGTGGAGCTCAGTTCGCCCGTTCAGCATAATGCCTCCCCAGACAAGAACTCCAGGACCACCGTAACGGTGTCTTTCCTTGATGTTACTGGTATAAAACCGTGTCCCGATCTCTCTCCAAATCAAAACGCGTTGAGAATCACTTCTGGTACTGAACCGATTCTCATCCGTAAAGAGGACATGACAGTTGTCCAGTTTTTTGTGCTATCTGCACCACTGTAAACGGTGGCGTCGGTGGTCAACTTTCAAAGGGAGGCAGCGTTCAGGACGGCGGGCAAATAGGCCTCCTTTGTGAAGGCGTCTGGCCACAGTAAACCGCGACACTTGTCGCCCCGTTGCTGTAGAGAGTTGCTGAGCAATGACGCTTGCTGACTGCCGTCGGCGTCTTTCGCCTGCAGGATGATATATCGGTCATCCCCTGCAGTTGTCGTCCTCGGGCGGCTACCATCAACCTTTCAAACAGCTGTACCTGTGGTTTGGAACGCTTTCCAAACGCGCAAAACGACACTCTTTTGTTGATTCCGAACTCTGCAACTACACTGGTGACGGAACGCCCCTCCTCCAGGTTTCCGATCATTTTTCCACGTGTGAAGTAGTCCAGGTGATTTCTTCTAGCCATATTTTACGATCTGTTTCACTGGCACTTGCAGCGAATGTGTTGAATTGCGTCTGCGTCCTTCATTTTATTTTACTGTTGAACAGCACTCGCCGACATCACGCGTTTTGCGTACGCTCACGTCGCTTCTGACGTTTCGTTCCTGATTTTTGCATACGCATGACGTTTCTACTGACTTACGTGTTAACTGTACTGATCTCCATTCCTCCTTTTCTGCAATTTCATGGTTATATGCTTAATTTTTACATTGTTGCTTAAGTTTTGCACACCTGTAATATATATATATATATATATATATATATATATATATATATATATATATATATACCGGATGGGCAAAAAGTACGTAAAATTTTTAAAAATTCAGAAAATCGAGAAATGAACGAAAAAAACTGTTTGCATGATTAGCATTAGTATGACACGGGGATTTTTTTAAGCTAGAAAAAAATAATTCGAAAATCATCCGGTAGGTGGCGCTTATATACGCAAATCAAAGAAACAATGCATAAATAATGAACAGAAAACTTTTTATTACACTAGAATATGTTCCATATGGCTACCACCACAAGGGAGAAGACATTCCAGACGAGTGACAAATCCAGCAACGGCAGAGTGCAACATGCCCGGATATATGGAGGATACTTCTCTGCGGATCGCATTTTTCAGTTCCGACAGACTTGATGGACCGGATAGATACACGCAAGATTTCAAATATCCCCACAACCAGAAGTCTGCCGGTGTTAAATCTGGAGACCGAGGAGGCCATGGGTACCTTCAGCGCCTGCTAACGATTCTGTCTTCCCCGAACGTCTGTATCAGGAATGCATTAACTGGGTTAGCAGTGTGAATGGTTGCTCCATCCTGCATGAATGTGACATTCGAAATCTGACCTCGTTGAATTAAACATGGCACGACAGTCTCCCGCAGAAGCGTTAGATAACGCTGAACATTTACCGTTTCCATTATCCATCCATTTACTGGGCACTGCGTTTCAAAGAAGAAGGGTCCTATGATAAATGAACCCGTGAAACCACACCATGCTGTCACTTTTGGGGAATGCAATGGCTTCTGTGTGTACTCACGTGGATTAGAGGTCGCCCAAATGCGACAGTTATGGTTGTTAACGTCACCCTGAAGAGAAGTGAGCTTCATCTGTCCACAAGATGTTAAAAACCCGGGTGG
>BMAU01012295.1:0-10498 GCA_019973935.1 Trichonephila clavipes
AATATTAGACGTAATGTCTTGAAATTTTGTAAGCAAATGTCTTTCATGGGTAGAGATTCACTACAAAAAGGAGTTTTGTGAAAATCGCCCCCATTGGCGTTAGGGCGTTACCTTCTGTTTTCAAATTTTTTAACTCATTAGACATAAGGGATCTTGGGGTGGACTAGTGACAAGATTTCTTTGTTGGGTAAGGCCATACAAACTAAGGTTTTTGTGAAAATCAGGCTGTTTACTCAGAAGTGGTGATGTTTGTGGTTGGCTGGGTGAAACGTAGGGCATACGAGTATATTGTTTGTTTTTAATATCAGCCATGCATGGTCGCCCGGTTTGGTAAAATGGCAGGATTCAGCATATAATAGAAAAAAATTTAACAAAGAATTTGGTGAAAATGTGTTGTAAAGGGTTTGAGAGGGTTCCAGAGGCTTGTAAGTCAGTCTACCTTAATGAATCTAAAAGGCGCTCAAAAGAAGCTTTGTATTCCCCATATTCTTTGTTTGTAGTGAAGTTCTTTCTTTTTAAGTGGGTGGTGGAGTAAAAATAAATATATTATTCATTTAAAGGTTCATGGAATTTCTGCTACTTTTTACCATATATAAATGTTGCTGATTTAAATTGCCCATCAATGGTTTATTAAAGAAAATTGAAAGGAGTAGAGCTCTTGCCAGGTGACATAACTGGTGCTCCATAGGAAACTGAACTTCTATAGTTTTGCTATTACAGATTCAAGCTGTATTGGGATGATGAAATTTTTGCTATCAGAAAAGATTTATAGATGTGGAGAGTGAAAGCATCAAAAAGAAAATAAGGAAATTAAAAATAAACTAATATACGGCTTTAGAAGTATTTCAGAAAATGAACAGCATTTTTTTATTATTTTTTTGTTTGTTGTGATGTTTTCATAAGCTAGGGCATAAAGAGGAACTTTGGCAATATTAGAGGCTGGAAGTTTTGTGGGGGTGTGTCTTTTTAATAATACTTTCACTTTATAATCTTTTTCACGGGCATGACCGGAGGGCCGAAGAAACACTGTTTTGCTGGACTACTATATTGGTTTATGAGTCTGTTTTTATGATAAGAACTATTTTTGCTGTTGAAAGTGAACTTTGGTTCTTAAGAAAGGCAAAATTGCTTTTTGGTTTGGGTATGTTTTCAGTCTGGGACTAAGCGTTCAAGTACTCTTTGTTGAACATACTGAACTTCTACAAAGGTTAAAATCTCATAAAATATGTTTTTGGAAGCATTTGACACGAAAAGGCATAGTTAAGAAAGGAAGTAGGCTTCATTTAGACTAGAGTTACCTTAAAAATATTGATTGAGGTTCTTTAGGTATCAAAAGAAAAAAATATAACAAGATTAACTCCTTTTCCTGAAGTAGAGTGAAACTATGAAAAATATTTTTTCTAGATTTATGAGAAAAGATTGATATAATAAAAGAACACAGGTCATAGTGAAGTATTGGGCCGAAAGAGTAGGGTTGCACATCTAACTTCGCTGAAGCTATCTATTGGGTTCAGTAATGCGCGGACATCGAACGATACCGAGGCTTTTTGCTAATAAATCACCAGTGAGGGTGGATGTTATCTGATTGTTGGACAAGAAATGAGTAAGAAATAAACACTGGTACATTCGTTCACTTTATTGGTATCTATATATTTATTTATGTTTATAACAACAGGAACGCTCGATATTCGCTCGAAACTGAAGCACAAGAAAAGCTTAGAGCCCAGAGCACAGAATTTAAGTATATGAAGATGTTTGGATAACATTGTACTATAGTATTCAGACCCTAGTTTTCAATAAAAAAGAATTTGTTGATTAGAACTGGAGCATTTAAGATTACATGACTACTCGTTGCGACGGCGACATTTGTCAGGGACTTGAAGGGACTTTCTAAATTTGGCATTCGGTTGAACTGTTACCTGAAGCTTAGATGGCTTTTGCGGTGCTTCAACAGCAAGCACGTACATAATGACAATTAGTAAGGTGTTGCATAAAGTTATGTTCTGTAGCCTTTATGGCTTTATATAGCAAACATTTGTTTGGCAAAGAAATAGCTAAAATAAAATTTTTCTTTGTTGATCCAAATAGGAATTGACTTAAATTTTTTATATTACTATGTATGTGTATGTGTTACTAATACTTTTTTATTTTGTTAACATAAACATATATTGTATACATATTACTCGAAAAGTGCGAGAAAAATTAAATACATATTAATACATATTAATTACTCTTGTGAAGTGGTATTCACAGAAACATGGTACATAATGGGATTTTGCAAATGGAAAAGCTGTAAAAGAGCCAACTTATACGAATTTAATGCTGTTTCTGCCTTTCTTAAGGGGACGCATGAGTTCATTAAAACTATTTTATATTTTTATTTATTTGTTTTACTCGGACTTGGCCTCAAAATATTCTAAACATCTCAAAATTTGAGAATATGTTTTATTTTTCTCAAAAAATTATAATTTAAATAACCAATGGTCACTACTTTTATGCATGACGAGTATACTCTGTCAATACACACTTTCCCAAATGTAATGAATGAAAAGAACTTTCCAGAATATAGCAGATAACAATAATGAGATGAAGACAAATTAATTCCAATTCATAAAAATAACATAAAATTTATGTGTAATTTCTATAAGTCTTTCCAAGAAAGTAGACAAATTCAAAAGAAATAATATGAGTACGAAAAAATGTCATCCTCTATATTTTTACCAAAAATATGCATTAGTAAATACTTTTTAACTCGTTTTTATAAGTTTCACTTGTATGTAGCGGAATCTTTAAACTCTCGATTTTTACACTTTTAAAGTTCAGATTAATTCGAAATTTTATACACTTATCGAGGACCGATGTCAATACAATAATTTCATAATTTTGTTTCATTATCCTGAACAGGATAATCAGGAATAATGATTTCCTGATTTGGTGACTAATTTCATATACCATTTCCAGATTTGGCGACTAATTTCATATACCATTGCCAAATTTGGTGACTATTTCTATATACCATTTCCAGATACGAGGTTAATTCCAGATCCCATTTCAGATTTGGCATTAAATGATTAAGAGAAACCCTAAAAGGGAAAACGTTTTTTTTTTTTTTTTATTGTTTTTGCGTCAGCTTAATTTTTTTTATCTAAATATAAACAATTACCGATCTTTCTGAAAACGGAAATAATAATAAAAAAAAATTCCTGCATGTGAAAAAAAATAATTTGTTCTAACTCAGGGATGGGCAAACTTCTTCGGTCCCTGACCAAAAATAAAAAAAAAATGTTTGAATAAATGATAAATTAAAAAAGCTAAAAATACGTGCTTTTATTGTAGATCGAACTAAAAAATGAAAATAAATTATAGTTTAAAACTAAAAAACACGCTTTTAGGTTAATCGAATCAAAAGTAAAAAATAATTCTTAATATAAGAATAAAATGATTTACGAGAAAATTAATGTCATTGTGTGTGTGGTAAAAGCGAGGGTGTGGGGCTATGTTCTACATTTTTCACTAACTCAGCATTTCGGAATAGAACTAGTACGAAATTATAACAATTGATATAGAGCACCTCACGCTTTTACCCCAATGACATTAATTTTCTCGTAAATCACTTTATCCTTATATTAAGAATGATTTTATTCCTCTTTTTAGTTCAATATTAAAACCATAAAAATGTTTATTTTAGTTTTTTTAAACTATAATTTTTCGGTCAATTTTTAAGTTATTCTTTATATATAGATTACGATAATCTATCGAGTTAGAAGTCACTTAGCTTTTTTTATATGAATTTTATTTAAATTCTTTCGAAGTCTTAAAAAAGTAATTTATTTTAAAAACGTATCTCTTAATACATTAGTATAGTGTCACAGCAAACCTTTTAGTGTTTCTTTCACTAAAGCATATTCCAGTTTTAATAATTTAATACGAAATTGAAATTTTTATGTTTAATGTTATTAAATTTTGAACGGCTATAAATTGTTCGAAATTTAGAAATTAAGGCTCATTTTTCATACGCTGCACATCCAAAACAAAGAAACTGTACAGTGAAATATTTCGTATACACTGCTGATTTAAGTGTCCAACTGTTTAAAAATTCGTATTGCTTCAAATGCTATTTACTCTAGTTCTAAAAATGGTGTAAGTTTTACCTAAAATAAATTTGTGTAAAAATAAAATTCTGAAATTTGAATCTAAGATTCCAATTAATATTTTAATCTCCTCTCTACAAATATGTATTTCACTTATTGCTGGTAGACTCTATACAGAGTCTTATTATTTTGACCACCATCAGACATAAACAGTTAATGAAACGGGGCAAGGAACTTTTAGCTCTCATTGCAGATATAAAAATTGGTACATGTAAAAATTTTGTAAAATACACGTGCGATTTTTCTGATTTGTAAAACGTGATTATCAATGATTTTTGCACCAACGGCTACAGTATTAACGAAAACTACGCAGTTTGTTAACTATTCAGTGGTAGTGTAGTGGAAGTATACCATGACTGAGTAACAGCAACATTGTAAATAAACGCCGTGGAAACTACGGGAACTATGAGTCATTGATAGTTGCGACGATGTGTAAGAATTGATCAATGTGCTATAGCTTAACTACTGGCTTATGGAATAAGCCAGGGGGACTTACAGTTGTGTGTTTAAGATGACTACGCGCACCCTGTAACGTATAACTTTCAAAGCAGAAGGAGGGTTACTGAGCTCATATCGACGAAGCGTTATAGAAAAGGCTTCAATTATCAGAAATACTGAAATTGGACTGTTAATGATTGGTAATGGGTTGCCTTCCCTAGTGACTTCTCTTAATATTTCTTGAACTCTGGGACCCTACGCAAAAATATGGCCCAGCCGTGACCCTTTTAAATAGACAGTATATAGCATACGTTGTCAAATAATTGTACAAACAATAACAAACAAATGTGCGTGACTCAAAACCCTAGTCATAAACCGACTTAATCGACTGCGTTCTTTCGGACTAAATGAGTATGGTGGGAGGCCTAGGTCTAGATACGGATGACTGATATGACATAATAATTTTGCTTTTGCCACTATTGCCAGTTGGTATATAGTCAGGAAATCCCAGTTTTTCAGAGCGTATCTTTGAAAATAACATTAAATGCTTACAATCATTCGGATGATGATATTATTGAAGCCGAGTCGAGAAAGTGACGAGGCCCCAACGGAGTCTCAGGCCTTACAACGTTCCTGGTCTTCTCTGACGTTTACCTTTGTATTAGACGGATGGAGGTTTAAGAGTCTAATGCGAGAATGCCCGAGAATAAATACCCTATAATCCTGTGATGGGTATAATGTTATGGTGCGTGGATATATTCATGGAATTGTTTGGATTTAGTCATACTTACGGAAGAAACATTCAACGAATTAGATTGTAAATCCATTGTTGCGGATGATGTATTTTTCATACATGTTAACTGTGTTCCTCAGAAGGGATGAGATTTTCGGTAATATATTGCTTGATACCGAACACTTAGAATCGAATGGAATTGATTGAATAGCAAATGCAAAGACTGCCAACAAGTGCTCCTTCAGATCTAAATCCAATAGAGAATCTTTGGAATCATCTCGATCATAAAGTTGGCAGTATGGGTGCTCCATGAACTCTGCTATACTGCTAACTATGTTACAAAATACTGCTTTTTCTGGATATTAACTGATAGCCATAATAATGGGATTTTATCTGTATAAAAGGAAATGTCAATATAATAAATACAATGTGTTCCCTTTTATACCAATATATACTTTTTATGACAAAAATTGTTAGATAATTCTCATAAGTGGATGAACTAAATTTACACCACCCTTTCAAAAATTACCGTAAAAATACTAATTGATATCTAAGAGTAATCATTTCGTGTGATACTTGCCTTGATGGGGAAACGTTTACAAAAGTACAGAAAGATTATTCGTTTCTTGTGGGTAACAGTGAAAGTATAAAAAATTTTGCAATCTATTTTTTCCTTTCAGGTAAGAAATTCATGGAGTAAAGTTGAATATCACTCTAATGTTGGTTAAGCTCTGCTATACCCGCAGTTAAAATATTTCGGCTTGAGGTATATATTATTGTGTCAAAGATAAATTTAAAAGGGTTTATATATATATAAATATATAAATATATATATATATATATATATATATATATATATATATATATATATATATATATAAAAGGTGTTTTTAGAGGTATAAAACTTTAAATTGCAATAAAACAACGATGTATTATTCGATTGACATGAATTTTTTTTTTTTTTTTTATTCGAAAGATAATCTGTGGCATTACATTTTAAATATGATTTCTGGCATATGACTGCCACGGCTGGCTCGGATGTAGTCCAATCTGACGTCCAATTTTCGATGACTTTTTCAACATTTTGTGGCCGTATATCGGCAATAACGCGGCTAATGTTGTCTTCCAAATGGTCAAGCGTTGGTGGCTTATCCGCATAGACCAATGACTTTACATAGCCCCCACAGAAAATAGTCTAGCGGTGTTAAATCACAAGATCTTGGAGGCCAATTCACAGGTCCAAAACGTGAAATTAAGCGGTCACCAAACGTGTCTTTCAATAAATCGATTGTGGCACGAGCTGCGTGACATGTTGCGCCGTCTTGTCGGAACCACAGCTCCTGGATATCATGATTGTTCAATTCAGGAATGAAAAGTTAGTAATCCTTGGCTCTATACCGTTCACCATTGACTGTAACGTTGTGGCCTTCATCGTTTTAAAGAAGTACGGACCAATGATTCCACCAGCCCATAAAGCGCACCAAACAGTCAGTTTTTCTGGATGTAACGGTGTTTCGACATACAACTTGTGGATTAGCTTCACTCAAATGCGGCGGTTTTGTTTGGTGACGTAGCCATTCAACCAGAAGTGCGCTTCATCGCTAAACAAAATTCACTTATGAAAATCGGGAACAAATGGGCAATCTCGTTTTGGGCCCATTCGACGAATCTACGCCTTGCTTGATCATATTTAAAAATGTAATGCCACAAGATTATCTTTCGAATAAAAATTCATGTCAATCGAATAATACATCGTTGTTTTTATTTCAATTTAAATTTCTATAACTCTAAACACACTATATATATATATATATATATATATATATATATATATATATATATATATATATATATATATATATATATATATATATATATATATATATATGGGAGACAACAAGGGGTCCAAGACGTGTTTCTCTTACTTCACATTTATTTTAAAACTTTAACAAAATTAATTAAAAAGGTAGATAAGTTTTTTACAGATAAGTTTGACGATGATATTCAGAAGGTAACGCCTGCTCGCGCACCTCTCGCGTTCTTTTCTCTAATGTCCAAGAGTTTTTGTTTCTCTTCCACTAGTTCAAAAGTTTCGTTGTGTTTTAGCTGCGCCTGCGCGCGAAGACTGCCTCGCTTTTGGCTGCATGCCATAACGGCCATTCTGACCGTACGCTGTCCGCAGCGGTACTTCCATGGAGACCAGAGGAGAATCTGAAACATACAAAGCAAGACAGACAAGGACTATACGACAAATATACAAAAGATTTAACATATCAAAATTTTGTTCTTTGAGAACTGAACTGGTTTCTCCATCATGTGAAGGCACCTCTTCGACATCCGGAAGGTTCCACAGGAAAACATTGTTTTTCACAGGCATAAGAACGTCTTTTTTAACAAGTTGATCTTTGGTTGAACGCATCGATATTTTCCTCTGTAGAGTTCTGGACGTCTGTTCAAAACGATTTCTCTTTTCCTTCGTTTCCACTGCCAGGGCTGAAAAATTTTCGAACAGCACAAACCGTCGATGTTCACTCTTCATAGGTAGGGGGTGGGTGAGCGGGAGATAAATTCCACGGAACTCGTTTTCATGGCACCATTGGCTTTCTTACACAATATATATCAGAACATTTTTCTCTTACAATACTCAATTTTAACTTAGTACTCTTAATTTTTTATTACATTTATAATCCTTCATTAGAGAACTCGAATCATTTCTAGTATTAAGTTTTTAACATGTGATAAATCATAACTAGAGTTTTTATCACATTTGAAACAGAAACATTTGGAAAAAGAAACACTTTGAATTAAACTGAACACCCAAATCTGCACTCAAAAGAGGATTCACTTTCATAATAAAACATCGCTCTTTGCGTGGCCTAATTTCTCTATTTCATAATATATACTGGATGTATAATAAATTCTTCGGTCCAAGGTCGGTGATATTTTTGTTCTCACACTTAAGCTAGGAGAGTGTTGATTAAGAGAAATATTTATGGGTTTAACTTCTACCATACGCTGTTCGCCAAAACATGAACTTAATGTTATGATCTCTTCGGAAGGTGTTTGCACTCTGGTAGTGAGGAATTTAAAACTGGGACCTGGCAACCTGAATCGATCAATGCTGTTACGGGCTGATTTTCCACAAAAATGTTTACGTATTGAAGATTTGCGCATTCATCGCTATTTTGTTTTTTCGCTCTCGATTTTCAAAGTATTCACGTTTATTTTATTATGGATGTGATCATTAGATTCTTTTGGGTTTAAAACGCTTCCTCACAGTCTCTGCGCAATGAGATGAATCACCGCATATAAAGCAATTTTTATTTTCTCTTTCAAGATATTGGGGATAGTTCTCTTTAATCTTTGTTTTAAATTTCGTGGTCTATTTTTAAAGGGGTCTTGGGTATATCCATAAGTAATGGGAATTTCTTTATGTGATCCCGCTTCTAGATGAAAATATAAATATCACACTCTTTAGCTAAATCAATAGGCCTAAACCAATCTTCTGCTTCTCGAATGCCAATATGAGTTGCAGTTTCCTTATTTAAAGTTTCAAATAATTTATCAGAAATTATAAGATCACATAGAGATTCAAAGGAATTTTTTCTTAACGAACAATAATATTGGAAGTTTGCCGTCAATCTTGCAGCAAAATTGATGTATGTCTCGCCTGATGATTTTTACAGCATTTTTAAATGAGTTTAAACACTCGCGAGGGGTTAATTGAATTCTCTGAGTACTATAGGGATTTTAGTTTTCATAGTCATTTAATTCCCTCTTCTTTAATATACAGTAAGACGTTATGAGCTCTTTTTCAGTCGTTAGAAGATTTATTAAAATTTCAGATTTATATTCGTCATTTATTTTCTTGGTTAAAAATGCGTTCTAATGATTGGAAGAACAGATTAAAATTTTCAGATCTGGTGGGAACAGGAAGAGATAAAGTTTTTATACTTTTATCATATTTTCTATGTTAGTTTCGACTGTTTTTCTTCGACTTTAGCTGCAGGATTTAAACTTAATGCTTTATTTTTTAGCCCAATTGAAGTTTCGATTTCTTTTTCTAATTTTGCTAACTGAAGTTTCGCGAGCTCAATTTTTTGTTCTGAAGTTACCTCTCTTTTTCGTTTTATGATACTCTCTCATCTATACAGTTTTGAATTAAAGTTTTAACGAAATCAGATCACTTTCAAATGTACTACTGTTCTCAATTTTAGTCTTTAGTTTAACTATAGTGTCAGTACTTTCCACAGTACCGTCTAGCTCCTCAACAACTCTTATGAGATTCCTCTTTAAGAGCGTTTTATACATTTTAGAAAAATTTAGAAAGATCCTACCTTTTTTTCTCTGGCTCCCTTGTTGCTCGCACGTATGATGTATCCAATAAAAACGTTGATTCCACTGATTTTCACCTCTTCGCAGGTTATATCGTTAGATGAAAAATAGTTCTTGAAATTGTTTGAATTGACACCTCTTCGCAGGTGTTTGTGAGCGGATTTCCAACCTCTACACAGGCGGAATTTTCGTCGATGGGTTTTCCAACCTCTACACAGGCGGAATATTTGTCGATGGTTCGTTGAAAAATACACCTCTACACAGGTTATTTTGTTATTTGTTCCAACCTCTACACAGGCGGAATATTTGTCGATGGTTCGTTGAAAAATACACCTCTACACAGGTTATTTTTATTTGTTCCGACTCCCTACACAGGCGGAATGAAGTTTGAAAAAAATTCAACCTTCTACACAGGTTGAACGAAGTTTCCGAAAATGGCGGAGCGTCTCCCTTCACGGACGCTGTTGTTCATTGTCCAGACTTTTGGTTCAAAATCGAAATTTTATCGATCGCGGCCGAGCCCCCATAATTTGTGGGAGACAACAAGGGGTCCAAGACGTGTTTTACTTCACATTTATTTTAAAACTTTAACAAAAATTAATTAAAAAGGTAGATAAGTTTTTACAGATAAGTTTTGACGATGATATTCAGAAGGTAACTGCTCGCGCACTCCGTTCGCGTTCTTTTACTCTAATGTCCAAGAGTTTTTGTTTCTCTTCCACTAGTTCAAAAGTTTCAGTTCGTGTTTAGCTGCGCCTGCGCGAAGACTGCCTTGCTTTTGGCTGCATGCCATATATATATATATATATATATATATATATATATATATATATCTTTGTAG
>BMAU01012310.1:0-15456 GCA_019973935.1 Trichonephila clavipes
CTGTTCAAGATGAGCGGATTCCTTTTCGTCTTTTATGCCAGACAATTCTTGAGTAACGAATCAATGAAACTGAGATCGTCTTTATGCGCATTTGAAGGCGAAACATAGTGCTCGTATTAATTCAGATTTGAGTTACTTTAAAACATTGAAGGAGAGACTTTGAAACAGAAATCAAATGCCCGAGCTCAACCAGAGGCGCAAGAAAGCTATTGCTACCGTTTCCATCTTCATTTTTGGCTGATTGTGGATTTAGTGTGCTGTAAATGATTTATTGATAAAAAAAAAAGAAATCGGCTGGATATAACACAACGTGGTGATTTGAGACTTAATCTAACCAAATTGGAACCCAATATAAAATATCTCTGCAGCAAGCATCAAGCGCAAGGATCTCACTAAATCAAAATGACAAATTAATATGGAAAAATGATTATTAAAATTATTTTGAATTTTAATTTCTGTTTTCATTATATATTTTGAAACTTTACTACTGTGTTTTGTTAACAATTTGATAGCTATTTATTCCTAGAATCCATTATTTATGTTTCTTAAGTGAAAAAATCAAATTTTTAATATTAAATAATACGTATGTTACATGGGGGGCATAAAAACTTTGAGAAAGGTTAAAGTGGGGCATGGCACAAAAAAGGTTGGGAAACACTGGTCTCAAGGTATTAATTACTTTTTTATTTTGATAAACTGTGCAAAAATAAAAAAAAAAAAACTATCTTGAATTTTAATTCAGGGTCGTCCACTGGATCATCTTGCGCTTCATAATCAAAATTAATATTTCTTCCGTTGAATTCAGTAATGTGGCTGCGTCATCTCAAAGTTAACAGGGATCACCTTAAAGTCTTAGTTAGTTCCATCGGCCATTTCTTTTTGCATATCAGACCATTTCGTCAGAAAAGTCCCATCCGATCCTTAAAAAATCGTTACGATTTTGTAAGAATTTGATGAGATTATTCAAATTCCTGTCGTAAATTTGAAACAAAGAAAAGTCCACATATTTTCACTTTCATTGAAACACTGTATTTACGTATACTTAATATATTTGGAAATGGTAATTACATGGCAATACATTCTAACAGAGTAGCTTTTCAAACTAAAACTATGCCGTCTGAGAGTATAACATTTAGATTTTTTCCAACAAACCCAAATATAAATCTGTATACAGCGCGCACAAAATATTGCTTGGATTTAAGTGAATTTGAATTTAAAAAAGATGTTTTACCTATATACAACTTCTCCAAAGAAAAAATACTTTCTACAAATCTCATAAATATAACACAACAAATTAATGATCATAGTAATCAATCTTAAAAGAACTAACACTAATAAAAATACTCAAAAAGTAGACTGTGATACTTAAATAAAAAATAAATATATTATAGTTCTCAGTCCAATAAAATTCTATTTTTAGCTTCCTAACAAAATATTTTATCATTTCGAAATATTTTTAATACTTAAATCGAAATTTATTATAACAAATGCAATTATTAAAAATGTATTTAAAATAATAAAATAATATTACGAAATTTATCTCTTTAGAGTAAAAGAAGAAAAAAATTGAAATAAAACATTAATTACTGATGTAATTCAAACTTTGAATATTCAGAATGAATAATAAAAAATGCCTTTCGGATACTTTAATCAATTATAAGACAATGACATATAAAAATGTACTGATAATAACAATATGATTATAAAATTTTTCATTTGATGTATGAAAAAAGGAGAAAAATATGCAAATACATATTTTATATTGATTTCACATTTGTTGATTCAGGGGAAAAACGAAATTTATGTATACTATAAGCAACAAGACAAATGAACTGCAATTTTTTTTAATACTGAGAACAGTAGTGATGGTTGTGAAACGTCTCGATCCAAAAATGAAAGTTATCTTACGAGAAAAGATTTGTGTCAACAATATTATTTCAATTTGATCTAAAGAGAAGATTTTACAATCCATATACTGTTAAGTAAAACTAATGACACATTTATACAAAAATAATTTCATTGACAATAAAATAACCTAGGTTTTTCATTTAACTCAGTTAGCTTTTCAATTAAAATCGTTAAACAAGAATTTTTTATTTTTATAGAATGATTTTTTTTTCATAAAAGCAACTACAATTAGGATATTCCTTCACATCTTTATCTTAATATGGTAAAAATACAGTAAGTATTTATACTGTGTTTGACACAGATATGTCTTAGTGCCAGAAATTTAACCCAGCCAACCTAAGGAAGGGACATCCACCAAGGATCAGACACTGCATATATTGTCCTTTAATACTAAGAAATGTAATTTAATTAGAAATTCCCCAGATGCATCAGGGGTTTAAATAAGTTATACACTGCTGGACAATTGCTAAGGACGGATCACAGAATTGCTATGTAGCATAACATTAAGCGAGACATGAGACCTAGTAGGATAAAATATAGTTGCCACACTGTTCAGACATTAGAATAAAGAATATTTATTGTTTTGGAAAGTACAAAAGCTGTGAAACATCTGAAAGAAAAAAAAAAATGTTCATTTGATCTGCGTACGGAGAAATGGAACAATGCATCTAAAAGTCAGCAGGCACCTTAAAAGAAAGGTATCAGTACGGGATATGTCCACCGTGGAGTGTGATGCACCATTCCACACGTCGTACCATACTTTGCACAAAATTATCCAGCAGCTGTTGAGGCAATTTATCCCATCCCTCTGTGAGTGCACGGATGAGGGGTGTTCTTGATTGTCGGAGGGTAGTTTCGACCAGCAACTTGCCTCCCCAAAGCATCCCACACATTTTCAATGGGGTTTAGACCTGGAGAACGCGCTGGCCATACGAGACGTTGAATACCCTCGCTGTCTAGACAATCCTGAACAGCGAGTGTTCGATGACATGTTGCGTTGTCGTCCATAAAAACAAAATTTATCACCGACAGCACCACGGAAAAAGACGAACATGAGGAAGTAGAACTTCATCAATGTATCGTTGGCCCGTCATAGTCCCATTCGCAACCACATGTAGGCGCGTGCGGCCATTGATCATGATGCCAGCAGCCACACCATGATACTGCATGTCGGATATCGGTCCTTTTCCTGGATATTTTCTGGACGATAAGCAGTACCACTCTCGCGCCAGATCATTTGGCGTCTACAATCCGATGACAGACTGAACTTACTCCTCATCTGAGAATAGTACGCATGCCCAGTCCTGTTCAGTCCAATTGTGATGCTCACGACACCATTGCAAACGGGCAGTACGGTGCTGTCTGGTCAATGGGATCACACACAACAGGTCTGCGTGCGTATAGTCCTCCTCCCCTCAAACGTCTGGCAACAGTTTTTCGGGAGATCTGCTTTCCTGAGGCAGCAAGAAACTGATTTGCCACCTACTGAGCTGTGGTGCGCCTGTTCCTTTTTGCTGATAGGACGATATATCTGTCTTCTGCAGGCGTCGTACTTCTAACACGACCTCCCCGTGCCGTCTACTACACATTCCAGTAGTTTTAAATGAAGCTTCCCGCAGCCGTGAAACAATGCTGTGAGCGATGTCGAACTCTGGCAACATCTGTTATTTCGCCCTTCTCTTCGATCTTTCCAATAATTCGGCCACGCATCATCTATGTGATGTCGGAAGACATGCCAAAAATTTTAAGAAGTTCGTCTATTAAATCTTTCCTGTAAAACTTTGACTTGAAACAACAACTGTGGCTCCACACGCGTCGAAAACATACTAGCTCTTATGAACACTATCACGTGATGTGAACAGACGTGGAAAAAAAAATTTGCATACTCATACTTCTTCTTACTAATCCCAATTTTCCACATTTTGCTTCCTTTATTGCTAATTTTTCCACATTTTGCTTTTTCGCTTTTCTATGTAAAAGGAAAATACTTAATCAAAAAGGCTTAATTTGTGTTTAAAATAATCAATTGTTGCTGTGGATTTTTTGAAAGATGTAGTGCTTTAGACTGCATTTTTATTTTTCATATAAATTCGCACCATCACAAGGTGCCTATCTGTTTTATCTTATAAATTGAAGAGTCGAACTGATTAGCAATTGTTTTGTTACTTTTCTCGTCTTCAAAGTGTTACTTTGATTTATCAGGTCATCAAAGATTTATTTATACCTTTTAGTAAAATATTAATATTAAAAAATACAAAATAATTAAAAATTTAGAACATAATTACCTGCGGTTATAAGTAAGCAAATTGTTAAAATTTTATTTTTTTTTCTAGCTGGCCTATTTCTTTTGAAAATGAGTTTTTTTTTGGATGATAGAAATCACAACCGCTTATTTTAAAGTAATCAGGAGAAAATGGTTTAATCTTAGCTCCCTTCGTCCCTTTTTAGTAATATGACACCTACATCCTGTGGGCGCTAGAATGGGACTGTAGGAATGGGAGAAAGTTGCAAAAAAGGTGTAAACACATAAACCAGAAATATTTCAATGTCCATGTAACAAAAAAAAAAAAAAAAAAAATCCAAAAGATGCTGCCGTCGTAGACCCATATTTACCTTTTTATGGACCCGCAATATTTTTTTCACTGTCATAGACCCCTTGTAAGTCATCGTCGCCCCTGGGATCCATACAGCCACTTTGGCTCTGGTATAAACGCTCGATTGCTCGTCGGCGCCGCTCTATAAAAGAGCCTCTGTCTATTAATTATTAATTTCCGCGTATTCGATGGTGTAAGGTGGAAGAACAGAAGTAAACTGTTCTTGCTGTTGAAATAAATGAAAATAAATTTGTGTGATATGCTATTTCGGGTACTTTATTTCTGATTTTTTTTTTTTTTACTGGTTTATTATTTATTACTATTTTGAGTGTAAGCATCTTTTTCTGTTTGTTATCTTCAACGAGGAATGGGGGCCCCTGGGCTGCAGCCCATTAGCCCATACGTAGATCCGGCCCTGACTTTACATACAATTTTTTAAGATTATTACATATTTTTACAACAGTTATGTTTACCAGTCGGCATATTTATCCAATTTTTCTGTTCTTTGATATGTAATTAGGATTATTTTTTGATTAAATCATTTTTGTAATAATTATTCTTTCAACAATTAAAATTTTGTTTGTAGTTTTGGCAACATTCGGATAGCATTATCGCGGAATATTTGTTTGATTTTGCTTATAAATTACAACTTTTTCAGTAATTTCACGCAGAATTTATTCGTTTCATTATTAAGCGAAGATTAAACTTATTTTTATACACAAATCAAAACTTCGCACTGATAATGGCAGTTCAGTTCTTCTTATTGCAATTAACGTTAGTATTGTATTTCTGTTTTCGTTATCTGCTTTAGATAGTATAGAATTCATATGAATGTTAGTATCGCCTATTTTTATCTTTCTCTCTAGTAATTCTTTTTCATTCAATACATAGTTGTTTTTTTTTTACATTTAGTACTTACGTTTTTTTTTTTTGCCGATCATGTATCGCAAATGAAAGGACGTCGCCAAAATATTCTTTTGCACTTCGCGATGTCTTAATTTGGAAAATTATGTTTTTGACAGTTTTTAAATTTTTTGTTTGGTGTCTCTGAAATACGAAATAAAAGATTTTCAATATATATTTTGTGTTTGTACGGAACTGTTTGTATTGATTTAATCAGAAATATTGAGCCTTATTTTATTTTTGATCTCTTTAAGATTTTATTTTTACTAGCTGTACCACACGTTGTTGTGGCTCAGTCAGGTTAAAAAGACAGATGCAGCACAAAGTAGGCCACAAGGGTTACAAAGGTAAATCATAATACAAAATTCAAACAAATAAAGAAAGGGTACTTGTGTATTATTGTAACAATCGCCAACTGTATTATAACTCAACAAGTTAGCCAGCAACCAGGTGCTTCTTTTCATATAATGACGCCAATTGGTTTCAATAATATGTGAAGTAACAAATAATTTCAAGAATAAATAAATAAGTTCATAAAATAGTCAAAAACATAAATGAGGAGCAGACTTAAACAGAAGAAAAAACTACTGTGTTAATTTGAATTAAAAAAGCTATCTTATACAAATAAAATATTCCCAAATTTGATGAAATGGTTCTGCTCTGGAGTCTGTGAGGGGCAAAGGTTAATTTTACAATGCTTCTGGGTAGTCAATATTTTGTGTTGCGCCATTGTCTGTGCAGATACAGGATGGCCGCGGTAGCCGAGTGGTATAGTATCGGATCGTGGCTTGCCTTGTCACGAGTTCGAGCCCGAGTACCACTAAAAGACTCAGTGTAGGGCAGCGATGCACGTTAAATCTGTCGAGCTGAAACGTCATCCCGTTGGTGTGATGTGGTAGTTAGGAGAGGGTGCCAGCTCAGATATCCTCCACGTCACTTGACCATGGTTCAAAATCACGTGGTCCGTCGCCAAAGCCCTCGTGTAGCTGAACAGTGCGAGAGAGAAGAAGTTAATATTCAATCAATCTGTGCAGATACAGAAATGATTGTTTAGTCTGCCCTCTAGAACACTACACATAATTGTCCATGGGAGAAGAAATCAATGTCTTGATCTAAGCCACTCAATTTTAAAGATACGCCCCTGTACTTGTTGTTAACGATTGGAAATTGTAAAAATCTTCAATTATTTTCAACGCTGTCGAAGATTTATGATGTGTAATCCATGTTCATATTTGAATTTTCCTTGTGTATTCAGTGCAACTATGTGTGACCACCTTTAACCATGTGTGATTTATATTCCTTCTCTAACTGTTTGAGATAAAGGTGAGCTGGCACAGTCAATACATGATTGTAAACGATGCACAAGTTTCATTTGGTAGTGTTTTGTTACTTGCGTCATTAATGATACTTCAGGTGTCTGTTACATTTTGAATGTAGGCAGTCACCTTAATTATTTGATACATTGTATTGCTATTGAGATGTCTTTTATAATGTGTTGATTCTGTGTGAGTATAGTTAATTTTTCATTGTTCTTCATTTAGATTTTTAATTGTTTTTCTTATTTCTCAGTGCGATTGGTGAGAATTCAGTTCTGTCAGTAATTTTCATTTGTATTCAAACTACATAGTGAAATTGACATCTTTGGAGCAGTTTGTTCAAGTGGAATGGGATATTCTGTTTCCCATTGCGTCAGAATTTAACTTTTTTGGTTGGTATGTTTGAAGTTAAATATTTTGTTAGTATTTTTATATATTTTCCCCTTTTTTGTGTTCCGTTTTTTTCCCTTTTTCTTAATGTTTTGAAATTTTTATATGTTTTAGTCTGAACCTTCTTTTAAGTGCAGTCAAATTTAGGTGGTAATACTCATAAAGCAAAATCAGTGCAACAAGTAATTGCTTATCAAACTGAGGAAGAATAGGCAGATACAGACAAAGTGGACAAAGAATGGCTCAAATAGGTGCTGAGGAAGCAGCGGAGCAACATGCAGCTAGACTTGAGGATGCACGTTTGTGAGTATGACAGTCACATTCTGCAACATCGGATGTGCTCCATTCTGAACAAAGAGAACACAAATGGCTGAAAGACGTCAACAAGGAACAGCATATCAGCGTCAAACACTTGTGCCAAGCAGCGACATGCTTACAATAGCCTTGCATTCCGATACAACCCAGCTGAGGATTATAGTTTGAGCCGGCATGCTCTTATTTGCACAATGATGGTTGTGTGTCCTTATTGCAAGGATTTGAAATTTAATGGAGAAACAAAAGGAACTTGTTGTACTGCTAGAAAAATTAAACTGCCTCAACTTAGAGAACCACCAGAGGCATTAAAATTTTGCTTGCTGGATATACTGCAGAATCGAAGCATTTTCTTTCTAATATCAGGAAGTATAATTCATATTTCCAAATGGTATCGTTTGGAGCAGAAATTATTACAACATATTTCATGCCAGCTTTCAAAGTGAAAAGACAAATTTACCATAAAAGTTGGCTCATTGCTTCTGTTCCCAAATGGTCTACATAAATTTTTACAAATGTATTTTATTGTGATGACAAGGATGAATTAGATGCCCATTGCGAAATTTTTACTGGCGTAAAAAGTGCATTGTTTCTCAGTTGCAAGAGCTTCTTCACGAAAAAAAAAACACCTTAAAGTGTATTTGTTCAATACAGCAATTGACATGATGCCATCCTTTATGCACAAGATTGTTATTCATGCTGACAGAATACCTGCTGGAGAACATGTACGAAGATTTAATGCTCAACTGTAGATGAAGTGAAAATTATTATAGTTGGCAATCAATTTCAATCTAGAGATTTTGTTCTTCATCGGAGAAATGAACAATTGACAAAGTTGCAGAAATTCATAGTTGCTAAGATACCTTGCAATAATCAATCATTTTTTGGGATGGTGCTGATGGATATAATTTCAACGTTAAATGGTAAATTCAGTCAATGGAGAAGAAGCAAAAACAAGCCATGCAGTGCAATGAACTATTATTATTGATTAATGGTTGAGAAAAACGAAGATAATCATATTTTAAAATGTCGTCAATTATTTCATCAAGCATTTATATAATTTTTGCTTATGATTATTTTTATTATTTTTATGATATATATATATGCACTTATTTTTGGTTGAGGATTATTTATTATATATTTTTATAATTTTTTGCATTTATTTTTTTGTTTATGATTATTTATTATATATTGTGATTTGCCAATGCATTTCATTGTCGGATTGAATCTTTAAATGTTTTGAAAGAATGCCACCCCACATGCTGCAGTTGAAATTTAGTGTGCCAATCAATTACCATGCTGCGAAATATCAACCAGCCAAAGCTGTGTAGTGGTACGCAACTAGCAGTAAAAAAAAATTAATGAGCAACATCATACGAGGCAAACAATTTTGACAGGACCTTCAATGGTGAAAATGCCCTTAGTCTTTGCATTTTTATACCAACAGATATGCCATTTCAGTTTAAGCATTGCAATTCCCATTTTGATTGACGTTTGCAATCACTATCAATAAAGTTCAGGAGCCATCTTTAGAATTGTGTGGTTTAGATTTAGAGACAGATTGCTTCTCTCTTGGATAATTTTTATGCTGCATGTTCTAGAGAGGCAAACCAGAATCTATACATGTACTCTGAAAATGGAAAAACAAAGAAATGTTGTCTACCCAGAAGCATTGTAAAATTAACCCTTTGCATTCAAGGACTCAGGGTAGAACCATTTTCAATTTATTATATATTTTAACTTTTAAGATATTAATGAATTTTTGTCAGTTTGGGCTGTTGATCTTTTCTCTATGTTTATTACTATTTTATGAACTGTATGAACCTATTTACATATTTTACATTTAATTTATTATTATGATTATTTCTTATTTATTTTTCTGGTTGGTTGGAATTTAATTAAATTTTGCTAATGTTTGTTTCTTATATATGTTTTGTGATTTTGCATTTATTTTTTGGTTTATGATTATTTCTTATATTTTTTTTGGGATTTTCATTTGATTTTTTTGTTTATGATTATTTCTTATATATTTTTGTGCTTTGTAATGCATTTCATTATCTGATTAAATCACCAGTTTTCATGTTTCAACTTAAATTTTTAAAGGATTCTCGGAGCCACCCATCTCTGTAATGAAACCAGACTTATCTATTAAGAAAATTATGCCCAATATAAGATTCACAATTAGCTTAATGGACAAGCTCTTTTTCCTTTCCATTTACCAGACTGAGCCACAGCAATGTGTGGCAGGGTAGAGCTAGTAATTAATAAAAAAAATAATTGATTAAAACTAATTACTCACGGAATTACAAATACAACCATGTTAACATCATTTTTAGCGACTTGTGTCAATACTTTAAAAAATTTTTTTCTCACATTTTTAAAACACTCATTTCAGCTAAAATTTTCTATACATGATTGTTTGGGGTGACAATACTATAATTTAATTATACTTAATTGACTGAAACTAATTATTTAAAAGAATTACTGATACAGAGTCATGTTGGCTTCACTTTTAGTGACTTGGGTCAAAACTTTAAAGGTTCTTTTCTCACATTGAAAGCGCTCAATTGAGCTGAAATTTTATATACTCTATTGTTTGGTTGACAATACGATAATTTAGTTATAATTAATTAAAATTGATTGAAACTAATTACTTACAGAATTACAGATACAGTAAGGTTGGCTTCATTTTTAGTGACTTGAGTCACTAAAAATGGTTTGTTCTTTTCCCTCTCATTTAAAAGCATTCAGTTGAACTGAAATTTTATATACACAATTGTTTTGGATGAGGAATACAATACTTTAATGATAATTAATAGAAATTAATTACCACTTAATATTGGGATTCTGTCATATGTATATACATACAGAGTGTTTTTCAGGTATAGAAGTTTAAGTTGGCATTACCAAGATGGCGACCGATTAACAGCTGTCAAGGTGATTTATTCTCAGTTTGGTTTGGCAATTCATCGCCCAATAGACTCACCTTGAGACAAGCGTTTTCAAATTGTGCAATTTTATTTCGAAAATAATGGTCGATTTTCATAAGCGAATTTTGTTTAGCGATGAAGCGCACTTCTGGTTGAATGGCTACGTCAACAAACAAAACTGCCGCATTTGGAGTGAAGCTAATCCACAAGTGTATGTCGAAACACCGTTACGTCCAGAAAAATTGACTGTTTGGTGCACTTTATGGGCTGGTGGAATCATTGGTCCGTACTTCTTCAAAAACGATGAAGGCCACAACGTTACAGTCAATGGTGATCGGTATAGAGCCATGATTGCTAACTTTTTCATTCCTGAATTGAACAATCATGATGTCCAGGAGCTGTGGTTCCAACAAGACGGCGTAACATGTCACACAGCTCGTGCCACAATCGATTTATTGAAAGACACGTTTGGTGACCGCCTAATTTCCCGTTTTGGACCTGTGAATTGGCCTCCAAAATCTTGTGATTTAACACCGCTAGACTATTTTCTGTGGGTCTATGTAAAGTCATTGGTCTATGCGGATAAGCCACAAACGCTTGACCATTTGGAAGACAACATTCGCCGTGTTATTGCCGATATACGGCCACAAATGTTGGAAAAGTCATCGAAAATTGGACGTCAGATTGGACTACATCCGAGCCAGCCGTGGCAGTCCTATGCCAGAAGTCATATTTAAAATGTAATGCCACAAGATTATCTTTCGAATAAAAAAAAATTCATGTCAATCGAATAATGCATCGTTTGTTTTGTTGCAGTTTAAGAGTTCCTATGCCTCTAAAAAACCCCTATAATATTTATATCAATTGTGATTATTTTGCGATACTAATAACAGCAAACTGATAAAATAAAAAAAATTTGCTGTTTCTTGGTAGGAGATCGACTTAAAATTTTTTTTTTTGTATTGTTTTTGTTTTGCTTTTTGGAAAGTCTTTCCTTTGTGCACCACCTATGGAACGACCGTGTCCCCGAAGTTGGCGGCTGTAAGGAGAGTATGAGTGGCATGGTTTGGCCATTCTTGTACATTTCTTTTATGGCTTCATGGACCTCTAACCATGCTTTTTTAATTAGTTACAGTAAAAATTAAATGAAATTGCGCATTTTGGTTTACAGTTATGGAATATACATTTATTGTATGAACGGTTTTCAACTTTGTTAATTACCATATTTTTCATTGTTCATCCGCATTACTTTATCTTTTACTTTTTAGACTATCGTTATTCTTTGTTGAGAAGGCCACTGTCATTGTACTGGGTACAAGGAAACATTTTCTTCCAGCTTTGGTCATTGCAATATGCATTTTTGAAGTTTGCGTAAAGTGACAACAAATGGATTGCAGCTTTTTCTGTTTTCCACAGTGAGATCTCATTTCAGCTTTTAGTTTCTCTCTTAAAGGCAGAAAAGTTACTCTCTACTGTACAGTTTATCTTGGGAAGAGTCAGAAGCTAAATTCTCGTGCGACTTCTAAATTTGGGAAGGTACTTTCCAAGCTAGCTTTTCTGGTAGTTGAAAAGAGATTCCTCTAGTAGTTGTTTTTTCGACCTTCATAAACATTTTTTCAATATGTTGTTGACACTCTTGCCCAAACTGTTCTCAGCTATCCAATGGCTTGCAGCAAGATTAGATTTAAGCTGAAGTCACTTTGGCCTGTTTTGTCACGTCTTCTTTGCTCCTAGGCAGTGGCGGCATTCGCCTTAAGGCTTAATTTTTTCTCTTTTATCACCCTCTCGATTGTGTTTGTGCTACTGCACCTTCTACAGCGATGCCTGAGGCCCGGTCTTCAAGTGACCTCTTGTTGCGTTGATACGAGGATATATAAAGTTGGAAAGATGTTGTATTGTATTTGGGTCTGTGCCACAAAATAACTGATCTAACAAAAATTCCTAAGATGTTGAATAATTTTTCAGATGATATCTCTACTTGGTAGCATTTCCAAATATGAAAAAATATTAAATAGACTTTGCAAAAATATTGTTCCATAAAATGTTCGATCAGAAGCTAAAATAAAGGACAACTTATCAGAGTATCGGCCAAACAAATGTTTACAATACAAATTTTAAAATATAATAAATAACTAACATTAAAAACCTAGATATCCATCCTAATTGTTGTTATCGTGTGTTTTTATCCTGGGATAAGGTATAAAATGTATGGAGTGGAAGAATCTGTGAGCATACAAATACAAACAGAAGAATATAAACATTTATTGCTCATGATCCTGGCATATAACGGAAGGGATTGCTGCTTTCCAGCGTTCGAAACAGGAGATCCATTGCAAGAAGCCAAGAGTCCGCAGACTTCCCCAAAGATACAAGCCATGCCTCATTCGGGATTTGAACGCGAGCTTTACTCGGTTACAAGCTGAGGAGGTCACTATCCACGCCATACTCTGGGGCTGGATGGCATATCTATCTAATAAATATTCTGAAATATGTTTTCAAGAACAGCTAAGAGGAGACTTTAAAATATTACATAAATAGCCATTAAATCAACCTATTTTTTCATAGTTAAGCAGAAAAAAAGAAACAAATTCAACACCGCAAACAATGCTTGCAAAGAACAAATGGGTGTATTGCATACCATACAGTTTGCAACATAGGCGATGCAGAATGTAAATATATTTTCGCGAAGTAAAGATAACAAAGTGGAAGATAGCTGGGTTTCAGTCAGACGGGACAGCAGGGTGTCTGTCATTATACTTGTTGTGACGTCATATGAATTTAGCCCATTCATAGGTGAAGAGAGCAGCATTGTGAAGTTGTAAACAATAACTCTTGGCACATTGTACCTAATATGCTTGGGATTAAAGGAGTCCGGAACGTTCTCGATAGGTGCAAAACAAACGAAATTTAGCTTTCCAAAGGGCATTGGCAAGGCAAAGGAACATTTTTTCAAAAGCTCAAAAGGACTCCTAGCAAACAAAGGATTTGGTGTCTGGCTACATGATCTATGTACTTGCTATCTTAATATGGTTTTGTAACATGAGATTGTTAAATATATAAGAAATATTTTTAAATTGTACCTTTAATTTAAATGCAACGTTTATATTTTATGTTTCCCTAGCGTTTGTTTTTTTTTAAATTGACTTTTGAGGTTCTGATAAAAATGCAAATTCTTTTTTTTTCAAAAAAATTTAACAGTAAAAATAAAAACACTAACATTTCATGAATAGAAATTAATAGCATCAAATGCATTACCATTATACTAAAAAACTCATATCAAATTTCATTTAGCTCTATGGATATATTTTCCTGCATATGTATCTAAAAACTGAGACAAAATGCTACACCTTCTAAGGTTGATTTTTAGAACATTCCAGCACTGCACTCATTTTGCGTTGACTCTCTTCTAAAGCATCCTGCTTCTTGCTTTAATTTACGTCACTTCAGTTGTCACAATGGCTTTTGAATGGTCATCTACGGCTTCATGAATTCTAATGTAAGTCAATTTTTTTGAAGGCATTCACTAGGGGGAGTTGATTCTTGGGTTTATTTGTAGTGCTTTTAATACTTCTGTTCTTGTGTATGCACCTTCATTGGGAAGATATTACTGCATCCGCATGCATCCATTTTCAAAGAGTTTTTGTTCACAAATGTGTTTTTCGGCACAAGATTCCACATGCAATTATTAGGCTTTTGTTGGGGTTCTGCAAGGTTTGACCATGCAAGCATTTTTAATAAAAGTTCATTTTGCAGTTTAGTCTCTAAATATTTTTTAATTTTAAAAAAACTGCTTCTGGAAAGGGAGAATGTTTGTGGAGTGAACTTTTCTTCATATGCAAGGCTTTGTGTTTACCCACACCAACTTTCTTTTCCCATGAGGACACTCTCCATTGTGTAGATTTTTATTTGTCAACAGTTTATAGAAATATATTGCCCCGATGGTTTGGATATATCTGCCCCAGATTTCCCAACAGTTATTCTTATGGCAAAGAACATACGGTTTTATTTTTGCAGTTAAGGAATTTCTTGCATCCATCAGCCTTCACTGCGTTCAAAAATTGGTTTTATTGTCTGACAGCTTGGTAGATTTTAAGCTGTTCTTTAGGGCTACTCATCCCCTTTTTTGGACATGGCCTATGGTCTCTTATTTTTTCATTAGGAACATCACCATATTTGTTTTGATTCTTGGAGCCTTTGGGAACCCCTTTGAATGTCCATCTTCAAGGTACTTTGAGACAATGTTGTAATTTGGTAAGGAAGCGGTTGAAAATTATTAATGCTCCTTCACTCTTCGTTCCCGCACTAAATCCATTATTGTTTGTTTACTCGAGCTGGGTATTAAAGGGTTTTGTTCTTATTTTTGCTTTCAAAACAATATTTTGATATATAGCAGGCACTCAAAGATGCGATGACTTTTCCGTTATCAAGAGAAGTTGCGCCAGGTACAAAACCATTCTTTGAAGTGTGCCCTCTTTTTCGCCATGTCCACATCCAAGAGCAATTGCTATGTCACATTGATTAACGCTGTTAACCGATTGAGCGAGATGAAACAACTTCAAAGCGATAACAAATTGGCGCATGGATTAGTTCTACTTTGTAAACAACAATGAGCTGAAACCGAATGACTTCCAGTTCTGGCTGGTAGTAATCGTTAATCTATGGGAAAACATCAGGGGGTTCGACTGGAGTTTTTTTCAAACTTCTAATGCAAGTTTTTAGAAATTTTTTGAACTATATGGATAGAAGATGATCTGTAGATTTCAGATTCAAGGATTTTGTATTGTTTATTTCTGTTTCTTTTAAAAAATACCTTGTTAATTTTTTGGCTCAGGGCAAAGGTTAATATAATTGCTTGCTTATCGCGTTTCTTGGCAACTAATGGGATATTTAAGAAATATAATAAGTTCTAAGCAGTTACATAGTATTTAGCTTGTGTGTGTGCCATATCGGATTTGTTTTTATCATGTATTATTTGCTTTATCATAATTGTGTTGGTGTATTTGAATTTTTTTTTTGTTTCTTTCCTAGAGAATTATCAAACAAAAGTATTTACAAATAACTTCAAATTTTTTTGATTATTTGTGCTTGGTAAATTTTATATTC
>BMAU01012311.1:0-11778 GCA_019973935.1 Trichonephila clavipes
TGGACCTCAGATTGGACTACATCCGAGCCAGCCGTGCCAGTCCTATGCCAGAAATCATATTTAAAATGTAATGCCACAAGATTATCTTTCGAATAAAAAAAATTCATGTCAATCGAATAATACATCGTTGTTTTATTGCAATTTAAAGTTCTATACCTCTAAAAAAAACCACTTTACTTTTAATTAGTCTTTTACTATTATATATGTATGCATATACATATGCATATATACATATGTGGAGGTATTTTTATGTGTTTTAAAAGAAAAATTATTATTATTTTTTTAACGAGTATATGGAGCAGTTTGGCCAAAATTGGCCTTTGCGCCATTAAATCTCAAAACTCACTCACTCACTTGACAAGAGCGGGCTCACATCTGTCTACAGCGAAGCGTGGGCCAAAGAGAACGAAAAGGTATCCCCTGGACTCCATTTTCCTCCTTACGGGACGCCGCACACGGCAAACATGTGGGTTGGCGAGTCAACGATATTAGTAAAAAACAAATAAGCAGTACAAAAATCGAAATAATAGAGAAAATTGAATTAAAAACTAAACCAATTTAATGCAATGCAAATGAAAAGCAAAATATTTTAATAATAATTTGTGAGTAAAAATAAACTATAATTTAATTTTAAACAAGTATATTTAAAAATATTTTTAAACTGTAGTCTAAATTGGAATGGAAAGAAATGAATGCATGGCAAGCAAGAGGGTTGAAAACAGAGAAAGATCAAAGTGTACTACGGGGTCGTAACATACTTGTTTACAAAAGACAGTAAACCCACAAGGAAAAGATAACTAGGGCATCTCGGAATTGTGACTCCAGTACTCATCTAATGAAGATGAGCCCCCTGAGGAGTGTATAAACCTCAGAGTTAAGGCCAATCTATTCTTTGATTGAAAAGTTGTTTCATATTCTTGGAGCAGGAAAGCCTACACCAAGTCCATTTGACCTTTCCGTATAAGAATGTCACAAGCAAGATCTTGATCTCCAAACAACTGCCTCAAGGAATTGCACCAGAAGATGAGCAGGAGAAGCAAGGACAGATGAAGAAAGATTTTACCCCCTGTACAAAGGTCTTACCACACATGTAATCACTTCTAAAGCGCGCCAATGCTGTTTGAAGATCTCTGGATTTCCTGCACTGTAGAGATAGGACAGGACTCTTAGCTGCGTACCAGTGGTGTGCAGGTTTTCGCCAAGTCAGATTAATTTTAACTCTGTGGAGAGAATGGATTTCAGAATGGCTCAAGACAGAGGAGTGAGGTGTACAGTTTAATGGCACTAGTGCCAATTTTGGCCAAACTCAAGACAGAGGGAGTAAGGTCAGGGAGATCAAAACCCCTACCCACCAGCTCATCAGCGGTCTCGTGCCCAGGCACACCACACGCCTGGAATCCACTGGGGACACACTTATTTCCTCTGATCAAGCCTAGCCAATTTGGAAATAATATCTAGACGTGTACTATCCGTATCTTTGGCCAATTCTTCAAATATTGGATGGAGCTCCTGCTGTCAGTCAGGATCCAGATACTGTCCTTATTAGAGTTGAGAGCATGAACGAAAGCACCACTGATAGCAGACGCGGTGTAAGGCGTGGGTGGTGTGGGCCACTTCCCACGGTCTTGCGGTGCATAGGGCCTCGCGACTCAAAGCCGAAATAAATTAAACGAAAAGAAAGGAAAATCCAAAAGTGCACGTTACAGGGTTTTTATAATTAATAAGTTAGAAAATTCTCTATTCTCTATCTGTTTTTCGCCATAAGGTATAAAAATTTGAGATACATCGACTTTTTTAAAAAATGATATTCTACTTATCGGTGCATGAAAGTATATGAATAAATCAGTGAAAATGTTGTTTTCCAATTTTATTTTTAGAAAAATTTCTCAATTTTGTCGTTTCCGCTCAATCGTTCATATTTTTAGTCTGGGGTGACATTAGTTGGAGTTAAGTTGCTGTCGCAGTGAGTCCCCCAGAGACAGGGCATATTTATATGTATGTATATGTATATATATGTATATATATATATATATAAGCCTTGATAATGATGTGAAGTTCCAAGCTACATATATATATGTATACACATTATTACAAAGCCAAATAAAGTATCGCATGTAGACACCGTCTCGTATCATCTTTCTATATCCTTATTAATATTATAAATGCGAAAGTATGTTTGGATGTTTGTTCCTCTTTCACGCAAAAACTACTGAATGGGTTTTAATGAAACTTTACAATGGTATAGCTTATACATCAGAATAACACATAGGCTATAATTTATAACGATATTGTGTGAAGTCTCCAAAATATAACGATAATTGTCAAGTAAGTAGGAAACGTTCTGCAAAAAATCCCGCGATAGCAGATATCTATCTTTTATGTACAAGCCATTATTCCCAAAATAATGAACCATAAATACAATAAAAATTGATAACTGCACGTTGTAATGCACGTTTGGTAGTAACAAATTCATACTTTTATCAAATAAATACTTTTATCGCTACTGGCCATACCATAAATCCATAAATAAGAGTACAATAAAAATTGATAATTGCTCGTTCTAATGTACGTTTGGTAGTAACAAATTGATGCTTATGTCAAAATAAATATACTGTATCGCTTCTGGTATTTAAAGTAGATAAACTTTATCTTTCACACTGCATCATTTGAACAAATTTGCAACTTTGTTTGTGGTTAGTAGTTAATTATAACGCTATAGTTTTTAATTAAATAGGCAGATATTGCATTTTTAAGTATAAAAGTAATAACTACTGCATTGTATTTTTTGGAAGTGTAGAAAAAGTACCTACTAAGAATTATGCCGCGAAAGCGTGAGTCTAATTTTTCCCAAAGCTCTAATAAAGCTCGAACTAGGAAAGTAGCTAGCACAGTTGCCAACTTGACTCTATCGCCAACATTTCGCTTTGTTTTTCATTGAATCGCCATTATAATTTAAGAAACGGCGTTGCTTGTTAATCTTACAATTTTAACATAAAATAAATACAGCAGAAAGTAATATTGACGTATTACACATACAGATTTTAATTACTGAAACTGTTTTAAGCGTTCATTATGCAAAATTTGTAACAATGTGTTACTTTTGCTGAGCAGAGATCAGCTTAGGAAGGTATTTTCAAAAACTGACCCACACAAGAAACTTACAGGGCGTTATAAATAAAAAAAAGTCCTTTTATATCAGCTATTATATCTACAGACTTAAAATTTAACAAATATAGTTTTTAATTAAATTGTTACCTTTGGATTGGAAGTTCAAAGCGCTACCCGCTGTGCTACAGGAACACAAAGAAGGATTTTTCTTTTCTATATATCCTTTTAGGCCATTATTTTTGTTTCTAAAGGGTGTTTTTTTTTTAGAGGTATAGAACTTTAAAATTGCAATAAAACAACGATGTATTATTCGATTGACATGAATTTTTTTTATTCGAAAAGATAATCTTGTGGCATTACATTTTAAATATGATTTCTGGCATAGGACTGGCACGGCTGGCTCGGATGTAGTCCAATCTGGACGTCCAATTTTCGATGACTTTTTCCAAAATTTGTGGCCGTATATCGGCGATAACACGGCGAATGTTGTCTTCCAAATGGTCAAGCGTTTGTGGCTTATCCGCATAGACCAATGACTTTACATAGCCCCAAAGAAAATAGTCTAGCGGTGTTAAATCACAAGATCTTGGAGGCCAATTCACAGTGCCAAAACGTGAAATTAGGCGGTCACCAAACGTGTCTTTCAATAAATCGATTGTGGCACGAGCTGTGTGACATGTTGCGTCGTCTTGTTGGAACCACAGCTTCTAGACATCATGATTGTTCAATTCAGGAATGAAAAAGTTAGTAATCATGGCTCTATACCGATCACCATTGACTGTAACGTTGTGGCCTTCATCGTTTTTGAAGAAGGATTCCACCAGCCCATAAAGTGCGCCAAACAGTCAGTTTTTCTGGATGTAACGGTGTTTCGACATACACTTGTGGATTAGCTTCACTCCAAATGCGGCAGTTTTGTTTGTTGACGTAGCCATTCAACCAGAAGTGCGCTTCATCGCTAAACAAAATTCGCTTATGAAAATTGGGAACAACGGCAATCTCGTTTTGGGCCCATTCGACGAATCTACGCCTTGCTTGATGATCGTTTTGATGAATTGCCAAACCAAACTGAGAATAAATCACTTGACAGCTGTTAAATCGGTCGCCATCTTGGAAAGTAATGCCAACTTAAGCTTCTATACCTGAAAAACACCCTTTATTTATCTATTTTTAATTTAATGAATGAATTAATACTTGTGTGAAAAAGCTGTATTAACATCAAGTGTCATCCACTACAAGTTTAAATAAATGTATTTGAGCTTGAATGAATGTGAATAGAAAGTATTTTATTAACGATTGAAAATTTGAGCAATATATCCTTATTAATATTATAAATGCGAAAGTATGTTTGGATGTTTGTTCCTCTTTCACGCAAAAATAACCGAAATGGATTTTAATAAAACTTAACAATGTTATAGCTTATACATCTGAATAACTCTTAGGCTATAATTTATAACGAAATAATTTTAATAATTGTGTGAAGTCTCCAAAATATAACGATAATTGTCAAGTAAGTAGGGAAAAATTCTGCAAAAAATCCCGCGACAGGATATATCTATCTTTTTATGTGGGAAGCAAAAATTTTCCCATTTTGTTTTGTCTACACCAGGCGCTAGGAAATTCGAAAACTTGAACAGGTGGAGGGTGAGGCAGATTACAATTTTAACATAAAATAAATAAAACAGAAAGTAATATTAACGTATTACACTTCTAGATATAAATTATTTACACTATTTTAAGCGGTCATCACACAAAATTTATAACAATGTGTTTCTTTTGCTGAGCAGAGATCAGCTTGAGAAGATATTTTCAAAAATCGACCCACAAGAGAGTTACGGGGAGTTATAAATAAAAAAAAATCGTTTTTATCATCTATTAGATCTACAAACATAAAATTTAACAAACATGTGTGTGTGGTTTTCCTTTCTTTCCTCCCCCCTTTTTTTTGTTCAGCTGAGTTATACAAAAGCTTTTCTTTTGTTTAATGTGCAACTCACGTAAAATTAACTTCTTAAAAACTTCTTTATCCTTCGATCTGCATTGTTTAATTTTTCCAATTCACCTGTGCGAAGAATGGGTATACCAGATAGTCATATTATTAATTTAAAAAATATTTGGTGTAAGAATAAATATTACTGGTACTGGTACATTGTTATAAAACGATAAACACGTATTTAATAAGTAGAAATTTGATTTCTGTCATGAAGAAAAATCATAGTACCTATGTTTATTTTGCCAAGAATAAGGTAAGAAATATTTATTTATTATATTTACACTTAAATCTGGTTACCCCTGGTAGCCGAGCCCAAGTGAGATTAATGCCAGGAGAAAGAAGGAGATTTATACACTCACATTTTTTTATATTCTTTTCAAAACATTACTTGACATAAAATTAAGTTTATTGTCTATTATTTGTCATTATACTGGAGAAAGAAAGAAGTACCTAAACAACAAATGTCATTGTTTTTGTTTACAGGTTACATATTATTGGTGCAATTTTCATAATTTATCGATCATGTCAGGCTTAGGCACTGAATATAAAGGGAGAAAATGGGAATCTGGTGCAGCAAAAAGAAAAAGAAAAGAGGATAGACCTGTATCCAACCAAGTTTTAAGTTCAGGTATGATGAAATTTCTCGGTCAGATTGATTCTAGCAGTACAGAATTAAATGAATCGGTTCCTTCGACTTCTCAACAATATTTATCCATATCCAAGTCTCTGTTGAATTTGGAAGTTACTCCAGCTTTACAAAATCAAAACTGATAAAAAAATTATGTAAGAAATACAGTGGGTCAGGAAAGACTTTCAGCTTTGGCCGTTTTATCCATTGAAGTGGATATAGATAATTTTCGAATTAAGGATTTCAGCAAAACTAAAAGTAGAAGATTTCTGTTTCTTTAATTTTTTCTTTTTCATTATTGTTTAATGTGCCAAAGAAATATGAGTAAAAAAGTTTTTTTTGTTTGTTTATGAATAAAAATTGGTCTTTTATTTTATAAACTCTCTTCTTATGCCATCAGAAGGCTCTCGCGAAATGTATCTTGCCCTCATTAAGTTCGTGTCTCACGCCACCACTGACTGATAGAAATGAGTTCGGATCCAAATACAGAACAGTGGTCAGAATTCCTGATGCTGATTTCAATATCACTCTCGGTTACTAAATATACCACTCCCTGCTCTATCCGTATCCGAACCGCTACTGTCTGTATAAGTAATCAAGGCTTGATTGGGTATATCATTTATGACTTCAAGTGCCAACTGTGTGAGGTAATTCTGGATGGTTGTTATGCTTGGGAGAACCAGTCTATAATTCCTACCGGAAGTCAACATGATTAAAAGAATCAATGGAGGGGGATGCAGCTAAAAGGTGTAGATGCGTCAATATTAAAACCACGTTTCCACATGTAGTTAAGTGGGGATGTCTCGCTTTAAACGTTGGTTACTTGTCCCAGTGCCGGTTTATCCATTGGGCGCCCAGGGGTCCGAATATGCTAGACTTAACCAGGTTTCCGGGCAAAAGTGCCAAGAGGAGCCCATAGATCTTCTGCGCCTTGGGCCCGAAATGAACTTAAAGCGGCACAGACAGTTTAAAATGAAAAAGCAGATATTCTATTAGGAGGAACCAGAGCTTTTAATTTTGTTAAAATACCTATATCAGTTGACTTCGAATATTATAGTCAGATGTTGGATGTCCGCATCGTACCGAACTATGTCAGTAGGGCAACTCCAGTCACTTGCAATCAAGAGGTTGGAAACCTTAACCACTTGGCTGATAAAGTTGTGGCGACATTCGAAAAAAATTAAAAATAGCTTTTTGGGCCTGAAAAAATGCATCTAATCTATTTTTAGCATAGATGTTTGTCTTAGTGAACTTTTTTAAAATACGTCACTTACCATCGTTTCTTGTCCCTTTTCAATGCTAGCAAAATTGCAAAAATACAGTGTTTATCACTGGCGTAGTAAGTTCGGAATTGGGCCTTTTGTATCAAAACTCCTTCGGAGATCTTTTAAAGGATTGTTGTGGTACTGTAGTTACACATGTTGGGGCTCTTGTAGCTTGGGGGACCAGTATCATTGATACGGCTGATACGGTGGTAGCTACGCCCCTGGTATCTATTTTCTGTAGGGTTCCTATTTCACAAAAAATTCAATCCTGATGATTCCAGTCAATGCAAGTCCATATTTAAAAATAATTTCTACGTAGGGTTGCTTCTGCTTTTTTGTGGCATCCTTTTTAGATTGAATTATCCCTAGGTCTCAAGAGTTTTGGCTCTAATGAAGTCAATAAACTCAGGTAGCTCGCAGGAAACGAAAAACTTGACAAACTTTGTCAGCTTCACCTATCATGAAACTGAAGCTATTTATTTATTTTCACAATCTCTGTAGTGGATTAACGAAATAAAAACTTTTATGTATTTAGCGTAAATCATGCTTAATGTTTTGCACCATGTGCACCTCATGTCTTCATAAAACTTTAGTTTCTACCTATATCATGCCGAAACCGCGCTTATAAAGCGTTTAAGACAGTAAAAGATGTCAAATAGACAAAGGATAATTTATAAATACTAGCTACCCTGGGGTTTCTTTTGCCTTTTTCCGCTCAGTAAATTTCTTAATGTTTATAGTTTACGTTAGTTGCATTTAAAAGCACCTCAATTGCAGCGTTTAGAATAAAAAACGACAATATTTTGAAGTACAGCCAACCATGGGGCTTCTTTTGACTTTTTCCCACGGTAAATTCCTTAATGTTTGTAGCTAAAGCAGTTTAAGAGACCGAACATAGTGTGATTTCATCGCGTGATGCTGTGGAATCTAGTCTATATTATGTAGCCACTTACTTTAAGTAAAGTTTTCTGGATCCAAATAGTCTGGGCACTGGGATGACACCTTGACAATCATCATCCCGCTACGCGTTAGTGGGATCTATGCTAAGAACGCTAACTATGGATTAGCCGATAAAGAAAAATGCTGGAGGAAATAGGAAATTAACTGGGATCTATGGCGAGTATATCTAATCTGTTTTTCAGGTTACCAAAAACCGTTTTGTAAGTAATTGTAGAAATAAATCTTTTTGGATATATAACCTTTATCCCCAAGTAATAAAACCTACTGGCTTTTGGTCATATTAGGAACTGGTTTTGTATCGCCAACATTATCTTTTACTCCTTGAATTGCACCCTTTCATTGATTACCATACATAGTTTGAACCCATAAAACCAGCCATAAAAGTTCTTGCTTAATTTTGCAATTCCAGCAAAAACTTTGTTTATGGATATTCTTTTCGCATGACAAACTGCTACAGGAGTTGAATCAACAAAGTTGATACCCGTTTCTTTTGCTTGCTAACATAAATATTGCAGCAGCATTTCTAAATACCATAGAACCTGAGATTTTAGAGCAATAAATCTATCATACAAAGGTAGTTTTGGAAAGTCTGACCTATATTTCGCAACTTTCAGTAACATATATAAAATGATTCAAAGTTTTCATATCTAGATTGCTGATGTAAGATTATTGTTATAATTTCAGAATACGTTATTTCAGGTACTCTTATAGTTTTTACCACACACACACACATTCGGTAGTAATATACTTGAAAAATTCTCATCTATTATTTTGCAATAATCATTTACTAAACAAAATAATTCTGTTATATTTTTATTCATTGGGTAACCTCCTACTGTTGCTAAAATACTGGACAGTTTACACTATTTCTCTTCCTCTCTCTACTCTCTTTCTAATCCATAGTTAGAGTCCTTACCGTCTCTTCATATCCCATTAGGCTTGCAAAATGTAATGTCGTATTTCTTCTACCGCTTCTAGCATTTAGGAGAACAGACCGGCAGACCTTTCCCACCAGTCTGTCGCAGAACTTTGTATGAGCCTCGCGACTCACACAGCTCCCATTATTCAGTCTTTTGTTTCAAACCTAATGTCCAGTGGTAGAAAGAGTGTCTGGTTCTTTTCTCAATTTTCCTACAAGTTGCCTCGTTAGTTCTCCACGAGTTTGAAATTTCTTGTACTTTCTTCTTGCCCACTTTTCAAGTTGCCGCTCTATGTTCATCAGAGGGTTGTATATCTCTGTCATGTACACAGTGGCGTAGCGTAGGTGGGGTAGAGGGGGCCATGGCCTCGGGTGGTATACGAAAAGGGAGGCGGCAAGCACCGCGATATTTAAATTCAAAAAATATTTCAAGCTCCAAATCGCGACCGCGTTGACACTAGCCAAGCGGGACTGCGTGGGTTCGACAAGGTGGCGCGCGGAGTGGGGAGGAATCACAGAAGCCAAAAGTCATACATTTTTTACGACTTAGGTGTTTCGTACAATTGTATGCTCTAGTTTAGTAATTGTAAGCTCTAGTACGCCTTATGTATGGGACAATATAAATGTTCCCCAGACGTATAAATGAAACCCGGTCAGACCTTGGTGTAGGGTAGGAGCGCGGGGGAGGGGTAGACAGTCGACTCAAATTTTATGGTTTGGGCTGCAAGTCTTATATGTGTGCGTATAAACTCCTATCTCTAGAGTAGGAGGGTTTATGGCCTAGTAAAGTAAAATGACCAAACTCAACTCTTTTATTAATTATTTTCAAATATTGTTTTATTCACCGACAAGGGTCATCAGACGGCAAGGTGAGTAATCCTGGACCGTACCTGCTCATTTTTCAGGGGGAATTCATAGCGCACAGTAGAGTCAGTCTACGACAGGATCTGGTGGCGACAAAACCTGAGTGAATTTTTAAAGTGTATTAAAAGTGAGAATCTTAGGCTAAAATAGGTGTGTGTGCCTCATTGAGTTCGTAGTGTTTCCCTTTTGTATATGTCTCAAGGGATGGTTGGCTGAATGAAGGGTATGTTGAATGTATGAGTGAAGGTTGGATTGTGCGATCGCGATAATGAGGCACGTTTGTGTCGACATGTTCCCGGTGATAACGTAATAATAATCAGATAAGATCAGTAAGTAGATAAAGAATCTCAGAACGTCAATCGATTTATTGTCGCGATACGTACGCTGTCCCCCCAACTTTGTTATACTTTGTATGTATAAAAAGTTATAATATGTTTTTTTTTTCTTTTTATAGCATATCTTTAACTAAATATGAAAAGGGTAAAGGAAAGTGGAGCATATTATCGGAATAAAAAGAAAGCAAAGGAGGAGAATATCAAAAAGAATGAAGGGAGCTATACAGAAGTTTGTGAAACTTTTTTTCGGAGATGCCAGAGTACATGCCAGCTTTGCAAGAATCTACGCCAGGGTCTTCAGATGTTAGTTCTTCAGAGACTAGTGTTGTTGGAATTCAAGAAGTAGTTCAAATAAAACAAATAGCCTATACTGACGACTTGAAACCTTGGATTGATAGTACGAACTTGTCAAATTCAAATGCGTACTTCTGCTGTGATTTCTGAAATCCCACACCGAAACAAGATATTGATTTCAACGATAAGATTTTAACAATTTCAAGATTCAAACATAAAGTAGCTGTTGATACAGAGAGGTTCTGAAGTCGTTCAACACATAAATACAGATTTCTCTTAAAAGTCGACAGTATCCGTCACGATTCAGTAAGACATGGACTCTACAATATCAAAGGTAGTTATCGACAACACGGAGAAGGCTGGCTAGAGATTGGTTTAACCGGACATTGTCAAACAGTGAAAAAGTTTTGCACTCTTGGATGGCATATTCCTCTTCGAAAGCTTTGTTTTGCTTCTATTGTTATTTATTCGAAAACGCCAATTCATCTAACGCGCCGAAATTTCAATCCACCGACGGATTTAAATACTTGGTGGAAATTGAATCCCATTGTTGCTCTTTGAGCTACGTGCTCAATATAACGAAAATTTTTGCAAATGGAAGGAGTTAGAAAAGAGACTTCGGAAAGAAAAAACAATTGATAAAAAAGAACAAGAATTATTGGCAAAGTAAACTAAAAAGATTGCATGAAGTTCTGACAAGAATGTTTGATATTATACAATTTCTGGCAAAACAAAATTTGGCATTGCGTGGCCATAGGGAAGATGACACCAGTGCTAATAGAGGCAACTTTTAGAATTGGTACATCTTCTGGCAAAGTACGACCCTGTTCTCAGAGAGCCTTTAGTAAGGATAAAAATGTGCCAAAGCAATTGTCTCGCTTATGTCACCTCAAACTCAAAATGAGTTTATAGAAATTTTACGAAAAAAGTTCGCCAAGTAATTATAGCTGGTGTCCAAAAGGTCCCCTACATATTATTCCGTAATTTTTGACAGCACCCCGGATATTTCCTCAAAGATCAAACAAGCCAAGTAGTCAGATATGTGGTGATTGAAAATCAGGAAGTTAAGAGTAGAGAAACATTTCATAGATTTCATTGAAAACGAAAAACAAAACTACGGAAGGTATAAGTGACATGATAGTAAGCAAACTAAAGGCTGATGGGCTCGACATTGTGAACTGTAAAGGGCAAGCTTACGATAATGCTGCCACGATGGCTGGATGCCGCCCAGGTGTGCAACAGTGAATAAAATATATCAATCCTAATGCCGAATTTGTTCCTTGTTCAAACCATTCGCTAAACCTAGTTCGGGTCAGTGGAGTGTCATTAGGTGGAGGTAAATTCGGGGACTTTTTCTTAGGTACTCTAGAACACTGCTACTCTTTTTTCTACGTCGACACTCCAATGGAAAG
>BMAU01012316.1:0-32500 GCA_019973935.1 Trichonephila clavipes
GCACTGAAAAACTTATGACACTGAATATTATTTTACATGCATATAAATATTTGATCCTGATTATACGTTTAATTACAAATATGAAATATTCATGTTGATAATAGGAAATGAAATTTTCCGATCATCTTACGAAATTTCGGCGAAACTGAAAGCGCTGCGAAGCATTACAGGCATTTTAACAAGCTCTTTATTTAGCATAATGTGCATTACATATCTCAAAAATTGATTATTATGTTATGTAATTAACCCCTTTTGCATTTCAAATCTATATTTGCTTTTGACCTTAATAATATGCACTACTTCAATGTATGTGTGAAACTCCAAATAAATACATTGTACCTTGTACAGAATACACTTGCACAATATATATTTTTACGAAGTACACTGCATCGACATTCATATTGTTTACTTCAGCATATATAATTTACCCATATGCATTACAGCAACAACACTACTTTGGAAGAAAGCAGCAATTCCCTGAGTACGAGGTTTTCTCATGAAAGAAGAACTACGAACCTGAAACTAAGACGCATAATATAATTGACCTTATTGTGTATCATTAAGTAGTGACAAGCTTTCCATAATCAACAACCATACAACTGCTAGAGATCTGAAATCTCTTCCCACGAGGAAACTACCTGAGCAAATCTGCCGCAGTCGCACTCTGAAAACGGTGGTGAAAACACTGAGAAGCCGCTTCTTACAATTCTTTCAATTCCTCTTGGCACAAACAATAACAGTGAACATTATCTTGGTGGAATACCAAATCGTTTATAAATACCATTTTAAGCGCTCGTCAGGCTGGTACGCCATACGCCAATTATTTTGGATGACAATGCAGCAATTTGGTATATTGACAAAAATTATTTGGTTCAAAACTATTGTTCGAAGAGTACGATAATAATCCGCATTGGTATCATTATGGCATCACTTTGCACGATTTTCTTCATTTTTAAAATTCGGTGAAGGCATTTCTAAACTGCGTGTTTGACAGCGATACAGTAATGACGATAACAGAGCTGCTCAAATTATTTTTGTGATATTGCGATTATACCTGCTACTACTTTTCATTATAATAATTGTAACTGACTTTGTAAAAAGAGCTAAAATAAGTACAACATTTGATGGCAGAAATTGACTTAAGCATTTTTGCGTGCTTTAACGTTTGGCTACTTGTTTACCAAAGAAAAATAGAAATATCTTTTAAAGTGTAAAAATTTCTAAACATTTTAAGTAAGTGGTAAATTAATGGGGCTTTTTAAACATTAAATGATAAGTTTTTAATACAGGTAAGCGTCGACTTTTTTATATTAAGAATGATTAAAACAGGGTTTTTTTTATCAAATAATCTTTTGTCAGTATTATACACAGCAAATGAAATCTATTGAAGATAGCAGCACTTTTATTGTGAAAAATTTTGAGTATGCTACACATTTATTGACTGTTAAGTTGAGTAATTTGTTGTTATAGAATAAGAGAGATAATCATTTAATTTTTTTATATTCTTTTTGTGTGTGTGTGTGTGTGTGTGTGTGTGTGTGTGTGTGTGTGTGTGTGTGTGTGTGTGTGTGTGTGTGTGTGTGTGTGTGTGTGTGTGTGTGTGTGTGTGTGTGTGTGTGTGTGTGGTGTGTGTGTGTGTGTGTGTGTGTGTGTGTGTGTGTGTGTGTGTGTGTGTGTGTGTGTGTGTGTTCTTTGTGTGTGTGTGTGTGTGTGTGTGTGTGTTTTATATTGTTACTATAACAAAATTTATTTCTTCCTTGCGTAAAATCATCTGTATACAACTAATTTGTTTTAATTCAAACAGTTTTACTTTTAAATTTAAAAAAAAAAAGAACCTTGAATTTTCATAAAAAGAATAACTAACTGTTTTATGTTAACTGAAGATTATGCTGATGTATATATAAAATGCGCGTCTCTGTACAACCACGTATAATATTCAAGTCGTGAAAATGCTCACTTGTATATAGTGATAGACCTCAAAATTATCTGAATTAATAATTGAAACGCGAATACTTCTCAAGGTCGTCCAAAAAATTATAAAGAAGATTTTGAAAAAAGAATAATGTTATCGTAATCATTACCTTGTGGTTTTCAATGTGTCTTTATTGCGGTAAATGTCTTTTTGAATAAGAAACTAAAAAAACGCGTTATCTTGTAGATGACATTTTGCTAATATATTGATAAAAATCAATTAGTGTTGGTGAGGATAGAATCGTATTGGATTATATATAATTAATTCCTTTATTCCTTATAAATGAGCTGCTATTATTCTAAATTGTTCTGGGAAGGTAAACGGATTTTATTTTTGAAGAAAATGATTTAAGACATAAATTATGCAATAATAATGTTTAACAATGACACACACAAACTGCTTAAAGAGAAAGAGAGAAAAAAGCAAGAGACAGTGAACGTGCTCTTGAATAATGATTTTTTTAACAGAAATGTTAAATTTCTTTAATTTCCATCAATTTTCAAACCATTGCGAAATCCCGAAATATAAATATCTCGTCGTTTAACAAGCTCATTAAAAGAGTTTTGCCTTTTATTTTCTAGCATTACTTGAGGAGTATAAATACTTACTCAATAAATAAATGTATTTTAGACGGCAAATGCGATTCCTAATGTTTTCAACTACATCAAGAAATCAGTAACACTTCAAATTTTTATTTTTAAACGAAAAATTTATTCTTTTAATGTAAATTGTATAATTAAATGGAAATAGCTCACAGAGTTTTAAAAATTAATGTTTCTTTCATTAATATTAGTCAAATAAAAAATCACCGTATAAAGAAAATTTAATGCAAATTTTTAACTGAAAAATTTTACATTCAAATTAATAATTTTTATTTCCAAAGCTTACATGGCCATTTTCTAAAATAGTAATTAATTTTAATGAAAAAGGATTATCACTTTGGAATTTAATTCCTTTTTATTTCGGATCATAGATACATATTCCTAAAATAAAATGCATTTTTCCCTTAACGTTACGTAACACGACTCACAAAGTTATTTATCATAAAGGAGAACAATTAATTACAAAACTACAGAATTTTTTAAATAAATTCTATTAACTCATTTAAAAGTCAAAGGGATTCCTTTTAATGGAAAAAGTAAACTATATTACAAAAATTGACTGAATTTTACGAACTTACGATGTATATTAATATCCGGCATAGGCGTCGTGGAAGAATGCCTCTTAGTGGTCGAACGTCTGGTGGTAGAATTAACTCTTGATGTACCAGATGTGCTTTTAGGCTTTTCTAAATTTACCACGGGTCTTTTTGTGCTACGACTGCTAAATCTTGTTAATGATGAAGCCTGTGTTGTGGAATAACTATGTATGCCCTGTCTCCCAGGATATTCTGGAGTAACTTTAGAAGATCCTGTAGACCTTCCGTTAGTGGGTGTAGGTTTTCTAGTTGGAGTTGTGGATCTTCCTTGATTTATGTTAGCAGTTTTACTCACAGGGCTTGGAGAATGAACCCAGCTCCACGAATCTTTCGTTGGTTTCACCCAAGAACTGGCTGTGGTTGTTTTGATGCTTCTCTGGGAACTCGAAGTATGATCCCAGGATTCTTTTGTTGGCTTCATGGGGGACCTTGCTGCCGTACCTACTCCTCGAGTTTTAGTCGTCCTTTCAGAGCTGGAAGGTAAATCCCAGTCCCAAGAAGCTTTTGTTGATTTCGACCATGAACTCGGTGCCGTGCTGCTACCTCTTCTTAAATTCGAAGTAGTCGTACCTACTCCTCGAGTTTTAGTCGTCCTTTTAGAACTGGAAGGTAAATCCCAGTCCCAAGAAGCTTTTGTTGATTTCGACCATGAACTCGGTGTCGTGCTGCTACCTCTTCTTAAATTCGAAGTCGTACCTACTCCTCGAGTTTTAGTCGTCCTTTCAGAACTGGAAGGTAAATCCCAGTCCCAAGAAGCTTTTGTTGGTTTCACCCAGGAACTTACTGTCGTTCTGACTTCCCACGCTTGGTTTTTCTTGCTCCCAATTCCATCTGCACCCCAAGATTCTTTTGTTGACTCCCACCAAGAACTTGGTGTTGTTTTGGGTGTATTTCTCCTGGAGCTACCTGAATCGCGATTGATGTCCGAAATTTCTTTCGTCACTTTTGACCAACCTCGCCCTGCATGCGGATCGTGCCACGCTTCTGGAGTTGGCTTGTTTCGATGGTCTAAAGAATCCGGATGGTTCAATTTTTCTTCTGTAAATCTACTAAGAAGATTTGGAGTTGAGCTTTTATCACTTTGGTTTTGACTTGTAGGCCTGATAACATTAGTGGAACTGGGTTTAGAATTTACATTCTCGCCTTGCGAATTCTTAGGTGAAATCGCGTAAGATCTTCCCCAATTTACAATGTCTGCATTGTATCTATATTCCTCCGGAGAAGGTGAAGTATCTTCGGTAGGTAAAGGCTTGGATGAATCAGTAAAGGATCTTCCCCAGTTGTCGATACCCGATTTGTGCCTATATTCTAGTGGAGAGCGAAAAGCTGAGTCGGTGTTCACTTTATTTTCTTCAGAAATATCCAAGATCAAATTCGATGATTTTGATGTTGAAATATTTGAATTTAAGGAATTTTTTGAAAGTAATTCAATCAGAGACATTGTTGTGGAGGTACGATCTTCAGTGGAATGCATCCCCGTTGTTTCTGTGTATTCTATACAACAAACCCAAGGCCCGTCTTTACGTTTGGAACAAGCTGTTTTTACTTGAAGCACGGTTGCATTTTCTGGACACTTCCATGCTTGCAGGCATTGGCCATTTAAACAGTCATCTTTATTTTCTTCAGATGGCATTTTGAAATCGGCAAAATGACCCCAGCTCCATCGAGCAGCGTCTATAATTTTAAAAATAAAAAAATAGATTAAATGTTTTGCTTCTGTATAAAAATGCTCACTTTAATGTTATGTTACGCTTGAAGAGAAATGCATATGCATTTATTTTTATTTATTTAGTATTTGTACGTAGGCCATAATTGTGCTCGAATTTTTATTGCATGGAGGGGCCACCCCCTTTATAATTGTGGCTTGAACTTCTTTGTTGAATTTAGAGTAGTTTCTCGAATAAAATGATCTAATTAGAATATTGTATTTAGAGTTCCATATATAAATATAAAACTCTTAAAGAAAGTTTCCTCGTACTTTAAAATTTTTTTACCTTTATATTAAATTTTATTTAAAAATATAGATACTTTTGTACGCGCGAACTGCTGTTAAAACTTCATTTTAATGAAGGTAATACAATGCCTTGGTGCTTTTAATAGAAGGTTAAAACACAGTCACAGAATCTCATTTAATACAACCATTAACGATATATAAGTTTCCTGGCGTTTTTTTCTTCTCTTTCGTTACTATTGTTTTATTTACAAGAAATAATATCTCACGATTTCATGCTTTCATTTTATTTTGAGAACATCACTCATAAAGTTATATATTATAGTTTAGATAACATTTCATTTAAATATTTATTTATATAAACTATGGAAAAATATTTATATAAATCAAAATATTTTCGAAGAAATGGAATTTTTATTTAAGTCTTTTTTGTTAATAAGAAGATTGTATACATAGAGAAACAACAAATTTTTAATTCAATTATTACCTGTGCTATAGAGCAAAATAGAAGAACATATGAGTATAAATAGTGGTGAACTCATTGTATTGCGATGACGATGTCAGAACAGAGAAAAACCTGAAAAGATAATTTTATACATATAGTTGTTGTTATAAAACTCTACATTTCTTTTAAGATCTCAAAATAAGGAACGGTGAAAAAAAACGTATTCATAACTTTAAAAAAATATTATTCAAAATACAATTATAATAAACATGTTCCGTAAAAATAATTAACCTGAAATAATAATGGGAAATTAACAGACTAGAAATGATTTTCTGTTTCTAAGACCATTTTAGGCATATACTATGGTTAAAATTCACAACAGCATGGAAAAGCTTATTCGCAAACTAAAAATAATTAAAAATAATATAATCGAACATTGAAAAATTATTATACAATATAGTTAGCTTATATATAAATTTACTCAAATGCATATGCACTGAATGAAAACGTTTTTAAAAATGTTAAGTGTTCAGTAAACTGTGTGAAATAAAAGTATTACAATTAGTAAAATCTGGCCTTTGCCGATCAGGTGGCATTAGTACCAACAACAATGAATGAAATACAAAATGTATTTTCTTAGTATGATATCAGCATTAAACCTGTACTGGAGAGCAGCTTTGTAACAAACCATTCTTTTAAATTCAAATAAATTATTTTGATATCAAGTCATCAGTAAAAATAGTGATTAATATTAAATACTCGCGCTGTAATTATTATTATTATTATTATATATATATATATATGTGTGTGTGTGTGTGTGTGTGTGTGTGTGTGTGTGTGTGTGTGTGTGTGTGTGTGTGTGTGTGTGTGTGTGTGTGTGTGTGTGTGTGTGTGTGTGTGTGTGTGTGTGTGTGTGTGTTTGTGTGTGTGTGTGTGTGTGTGTGTGTGTGTGTGTGTGTGTGTGTGTGTGTGTGTGTGTGTGTGTGTGTGTGTGTGTGTGTGTGTGTGTGTGTGTGTGTGTGTGTGTGTGTGTGTGTGTGTGTGTGTGTGTGTGTGTGTGTGTGTGTGTGTGTGTGTGTGTGTGTGTGTGTGTGTGTGTGTGTGTGTGTGTGTGTGTGTGTGTGTGGGTGGGTGGGTGTGTGTGTGTGTGTGTGTGTGTGTGTGTGTGTGTGTGTGTGTGTGTGTGTGTGTGTGTGTGTGTGTGTGTGTGTGTGTGTTAGTCTTTGTGTACTCATATATAAATATTATTATTTTCAAATGAATTCTGAAATACTTTAATGTAATGATGTTAATCAAAACCTTCAGTTTATTGATTGACATATGGAATTTCTTGAATTGAGTAGTATCAACTCTTTTGCTGAAGTAATTTTACTTTTCCAAGTAACTTTTATCTAAATTTTCTCAGAATTTATTTTGAAAAGTCAGTCAAATTGATAAAATTCAATTCAAATTCAATAAATAAAATCTGAGCATAGTTTTCACGCTCTAAAAAATTACTTTTGTCAGTGTTAGTTACAATTTTAAACAAATACTTAAAATAAAGAAATCATTATTTTCTCAGTCCTTATAATATATAATCAGAATTTATAATATTATTCAGCCTAGTGAATTTTTTTCAAGAACGCCTTGTGCTCATTCTGTTAACAGCAACGTATATTATTGAGGCTCACAGTATATTACACAAAGCATGGTTACAAATCTTACAACTAAAATTTCGTAACTAGAATTTTTTTAAATTTTCAATCATTTAAAGTAATGAATAAAATTTCAAAATGTTTATCAGTGAATGATTTCTGTAGTGTGTCTAGAATGACTCTTCCAATTACTTCCTTTGATTTTTAAAGTCATTCTTTGTAAAAACACTGTATCCTTCGATTAGGACTATTAAATTAGTAAATTGGAATCGGACGCTATTACATCAGAGATATAATTACAGGAAGCATTCGGTGGAAATCTGTGCAACAATTATGAATGAAATGGTGAAATGACAATATTTCACACCACAAAATTGGAAAGCAACAAAACTGCTCATTTCCTGCTTCCACTATCCCGATTTTTACGTATAAATTTTTTTACGTGGGGACAAATATGGAATGAAATTCATCATATATCATTTTACATTTCGAAGTATCATTGAATACAATATGGACATTAGCCATCGTTCAAACTTTTGGTTTGTTTGTCACTGCATTAGAGCCGTAGAGTAAATTTATCAAAAAATTCTGAAGACACTCAATTGATATTAAAGCTTCAAAATTCCAAACTGAACTAAATTAATTTGTTCCTAAAATATTGGTATAATAAATATATTTATAAATTCTGAGAATGAAAAGCGATTCCTTGCAATGAAAGTAAAAAATTAAAAATAGTAAAAAAGATAAGAATCACAATAAAAATGAACTTTTAAAAAGTGAGTAAAGTAAATCAAAAAAATTAAATTTTAATTTAAATACCAATTTTGTTCTATTTTCATTAAGAAATGTTTACTTTTAAATTTAAAAGACTTGTGGCAGTCCTATTTAAAAAATAGCTTTTTTTCCTACTAAATTGCTTTGAAATAAACAACTAATTTAAAAAAATGCAGTCGGCAAAGGCTTTAAATAATTGTGCTGGGCACAATTATTTAAAACCCTTCTGTATCTTTTCTAGCATGGAAAAGGTGCAAAAATATAAGATATTGTTCTTTTTTTATATTACTTATATAATTAAATTAATTTTTAATACCAATCTTTAATGTTTTGTGTGTGCTATTAATTTCCATATGAGCAGTGATTTAGTTTAACAAATAATAAAACCAATGTTTGTTTGTTTTACTATGCACAGAAACATATTGCAACAACAGTTTTCTTTTTAAATCTTTTTTCCTATAATATGGAGTATTTTTTATTCCTTCACCCCTTTATTTTCTTAAAAATATTAAAATTTGGTAAATAAATGAATTTTTAAAAGGAATTATAATAAAAATAATTTCAAAAGTGCATAAAAACAACTATTAGTAAATTCTATTTTTAAATTAGGTGAATTATACTCCTAGATTATCTCAAAATTTAAAAACATATAAAATGCTATTATCACTCAAAAAGAGATATATAGACGCAAAATTTTTCTTAAAAAGTGAATGCTATATATTACAAAAATTGATTTTTTATCACTTACACTATTCATCAAATATTATAAAAATCTCTTGCACAAATAGAGAAATAATTGCAAATATTTTCAAGTTTTGAATTAACTGATCAATAATAAAGAGAAAAGCTATGTGACAGAAATAGTTTCTTTGAGTTGCATCGAATTACCGGTATAACATACCTGTATACTACAACCGTATCTCCAAAATATTTTCACTTACGCCGCGAACGTTGGAATTCCAAAAAAATTGGAACTCAGAGCAAAGTAAACACCACCACCACACACACACACCAAGTAGTTCGATTTATAGTTCAACAACAGTTATGGGATTATATATATGTTAGTGCCAAAAAAAAGTATTTATGTCATGCTTGTAAGCCATTGCGCAATATGGCAACGTCACAGTCCATGGAAGCGACGCGTCAGTCGGTGGTTCTTCGAAAAATTCTTCTGTTTTCGCGATCACCCCGAAGGCAACGGAAGTTCAAGGACTCTCTCGTCTCACGTAAACCACAAAATGCCATTTCTATCCCCAGAACATCTCCTTTGGAGCCACGCGCCGGAAATAAGGTCTTCACCTACAATCACTCATCGTCGAGATCAGAATTCGAAATGATAGAAAGAGAAGAAAAAAAAGAACTAGAATTTTTTTTTCCAACAGACGATAATTTATGAAGATTCTTGTTGAAAAATATACCGGTTTGTTATCTGATTCCTTTTCTTTCCCCTTGGCAGCTAATTTAAAAAAATCGTCATCAAAAAACTCAGTCCGGTTCACAAATACAGAAGATGCGCAATTGTGAGAATTTAATTGTCGAGAGTAATTGCTTCTAAATGCAGATGTGCTGTAGGGATAAAACCAATTGGTGAATGCGTTTGGAATTTACATGAGGGTTTGGGCAAGCCAAAAGGAAGGAAATGTTTGAACGAATTACAAAAATCAAATTATTTCAATTAACTAAAAAAAATGGGTTTCTTTATAACTTTATTCGACTGAAAAGTATTTATAAAGGTCTTAAATGGAACAGATTATTCCCCACTTTGATTGATGTTACTTTATTAGAATTAACTGCTAATGCAAATTTGCTCTGAGCAAGTGGTTTTTAAACTGAAGTTCGTGAACCCTCGGGGTGTCCTCAGTACTTTTTTAGAGGGTCCGAGAAGATCCGTTAAGATTTTTATCTTTTTCAGACTCTGAAAGACGTGGAAAAATTGAAAGATGTGCCACATTAGACTAGACCTCCAAATTGCTCCCGTAAAAAAACTCTACTAGAACTTTCATTTTAATCAAAAAAATTAATACGTTTTCTTATTGCTTCCAACTACAAGACCATTACCATAACGTATTATTTTTAAAAAATAGCAGAAACGCATGAGCAATGATTAAGAATCGTTTGTAGTAGATGTGTGAGTGAACAGGATGGTTTCACATCAGTAAAGAAGAACAGCTGATAGAAATTTTTACAAGAATAAGTTCCTTCCAAACGTTTGGGATCGCTTACAAGAAAAATTTTTCGAGCTGTCCTCGAAAGCTCTGAAAGTTCTGATGCCTTTTCCAAACTACTTATTTATGTGAAGAAATATTTTCAAATGTTCTTTTTCAAAACAAATAAGTACAAAAATTGTTTGTAAAACGTAGAAATGAAATTGAGACTGCAGATTACAAATATTACGTCTGATGTAACAGCACTTGTAAAAGAAATGCAGCACTTCAAAATTTTAATACAGTTAAGTACAATATTTATTTGAAATTAATATCATATATCAGGTCTGGAAAGTTAAACTTTTAACACCGATTACCCTCAACCAATTCTGATTCAGCCTCTCATCAACTTACTAGGACTTTTCCACCGACCTCGGATGCCTTCCGAATCTGACACCTTAACCACACTCCCTTGCCACCTCCCTCTCCACCCTTCAGGAGACATCTCTTCCACCAAGGCCCTTCCACAAGCAGACCACTTGTACCTTTCTGATAAGAGGTGGAGGAACGCCTCGCGTTCAATTTCCCAGTGACGTTCAGCTTCAAGTTTTAGAGGGAATAGTCCGCACTGTGTCAATGTTTGGATAGGATAGGTGCCAAGTGGCAGCCATATTGGAATAGTTTGAAGATGATGTTACTTAAAGAAGATGGCTACTATTCTTTCCATGTAGGCTGAAAGCCTGGCAGCAGTTGGTACAGAGAATCCCATAGGAATGCCGTAGTTGCGAGTTAGGGTGTAAAGAAGCAGAGAAACATCAACGAGACAAAAATACATTTTATTCAGAGGTTGGACTACAACAGGTGTTCGAAAGTGCATGGACTTCTTCTTCTAGGCTCACATAAAGTTTGCTGTATGTTCCTTCAGTTGAAGGAAACGCTCAAATATCTGTAGCTACCGAGAGGATACTTTGGGACGGTCTCACTCGTCTTTTCATTAACATGTCCTTTGGAGCCAGAATTAATGGCAACTCTTTTCCTACCAAACCAAGAGGTGAAGCGTGAATGAAAGATGCAAATTAAGAAGCTTTTAAATAACAGAAGATCAGAGTAAGAGTTTGGTAATTTGGGGAATGATATGATAGTCCGTGATTCAATTGTGAAGAGTTTTTGAGAGGTTACGCGACAGCCAACAGAAGTTGCCCGTGACATAGAGCCCTTAGGTCAAAGTGCATACCATTGCACTCCAGTGAACCGCAACTTCAAATAGGATCAGATTGATTGCTACTTCAGTCGAAGATTAAGGTAGGAATGACTATTTAATATTCGGATCAGTGATAGCATTTGGAACTGAGCTTAGGCGAGATAGTTATTGATAGTGGTCCGGGTTACGTTATTTTGGTTATATATATCTTGTGTGTGTTTAGCCACCGTAGATTCTCTCACATATCATATTATTATCTAATCTGTTAGAGGTTTAAGATCTAAATAAAGTCATATTAAGATCACGGCAGCTTCTAGTTCTTCCTTTATTCCTACACCTCTAGCTCACGTTGATAATCAAGGAGAAGGGCACTCGAGGGGGCGCCCTTACAACTTGACATGCCAAGAATCTTCCAGAACATAAAGAATTCCATACAGCGTCACTTTCAGGCCTACCGGATGATTTCTGGCCATTATTTCGAGTACCTGTTGTAGTACAACCGTTTAATAAAATGTTTCCAGTCCCATTAATGTGTTGCTGTTTCAGTTCTTTTACTCCTCTTCTTTGCACCATATTTCGCAACAACGGCATTTGCCATTCTGCATTCCTATGTGATTCCCGGTCGTCTTTGTACTCCCTACACACACTAACAGTTTGTCGGTCTGATAGAGAATTACCCTGTATATGTATATAATTAGATCCTTACTGGGTTTTTTTAAAGAATAGAAAGTCTGTACAGTAGAACCTGTTTTTGTGCGATTTCATTCTTGTGCGTTCTTTTTTCATGCGGTACATGAATTTCAACGGCTTCGGTGCCACTGTAATGCTTTCTATCAATGTACCAGTTTTGTAACGGAGAATCTTAAGGCCTCCCTGGAACGTCAGGTTTTGCATTTAATATTTTATAAATTAGGTAAATACGTACATGACATCAATCAGGCCTTGGGTCCCCTAGAGTCCCGATCTCCGCGAGGTCGGGGGTGTACGTTACGCCACTGCATTGTACATATAATATATACACTTCAAGACGCTCTCTTCATTTGTTATAAACAATCTCCCGACAATACACGTTCAGTTGCTTTCTTTCAATGCGCCACCAACCCACCCCTGATTGAAGACGAAACTTTGAATGGCAGTGACGTAATCAAAAATTTGATAGATGATGAAGACGGACAAGAAAGGCTAGATTATTTGAGAGCGGAAAAATATATGTCGGGATATAGCTTTCTAACAAATTAGAAAAGCATTTTCTTAAAATAGATACCAATTCTGAACGGAGTATGAAATTTCAAAAATAGCGCCGATCACACAGATTTGGTTATCGTGACATTTACAAGCAACTGACCAACCGACCCTCGTCACAAAAACTTATCTCTTACTTTATAGTGCCAAAAAATAAATCAATTAAAATTGTATCTTCAGATTACTAAAGCGATTTTGAGCTTATTCATCACAGGAAGATGAGCACTTTGGATTACAATGAGTAGCAATGCATTATGTATGGGGGCGTTTTGAGAACTTCTCAATGTATACAATGCGAAACTAAATGCTTTTAAAATGTTTCCATGTGTAATTTAATTATTTATTTGGTCATGGAAGTACTTTCTCATAAATTTCGTAAATGATTGGCGTACTTTCTAAGGGCGACTTTTTTTTATGCGGTCTCTCTTTGCCACATAAAAAAATTCTGTAGTATTTCGACGAATGTGTTTGTTATATGTAAAAATTTATGAAATTTTCGAATATTTTTTGTGCGGTCCCTATCTACCGCACAAAAACAGATTCTACTGTATAAATAGAAAAGCGAGTCTTATAGGGTTATTGAGGAACCTATAAATCATTCAGTCATATGTTGAAAGTGGGAAGGGTTTTTCAAAGTCTTGGAGGGGGGCACGATGTCAGGCTGATATATAAAGGGTTTAGTTAAAGGGTCTAAATAGTAAGAGACACTGCTCAAGCTTTTCATATGATATAGAGAGATAGGTATTTGAATTGGAAATTGGGAATGGGAATGTTATAATATACGATTAAGGGGATTTAATACCTTAACACCTTCAAATAATAGCTTCGAAATCCAACAATTATTACACCCTATGCAATAACATAAATGTTTGAAGAAACTTGCTTTTTAAACATAATGTATAAGCAACGCAACGAAAACAACTCCAAAGCTGCAAAGTACTTCTACAGAGTGTTTTTTCCAGGTATAGAAGTTTAAGTTGGCATTACTTTCCAAGATGGCGACCGATTTAACAGCTGTCAAGTGATTTATTCTCAGTTTGGTTTGGCAATTCATCATGAATAGACTCACGCCTGAACAATGCTTTCAAATTGTGCAATTTTATTTCGAAAATAACGGTCGATTTTCATAAGCGAATTTTGCTTAGCGATGAAGCGCACTTCTGGTTGAATGGCTACGTCAACAAACAAAACTGCCGCATTTGGAGTGAAGCTAATCCACAAGTGTATGTCGAAACACCATTAAATCCAGAAAAACTGACTGTTTGGTGCACTTTATGGGCTGGTGGAATCATTGGTCCGTACTTCTTCAAAAACGATGAAGGCCACAACGTTACAGTCAATGGGGATCGGTATAGAGCCATGATTACTAACTTTTTCATTCCTGAATTGAACAATCATGATGTTCAGGAGCTGTGGTTCCAACAAGACGGCGCAACATGTCACACAGCTCGTGCCACAATCCATCTATTGAAAGACACGTTTGGTGACCACCTAATTTCACGTTTTGGACCTGTGAATTGGCCTCCAAGATCTTGTGATTTAACACCACTAGACTATTTTCTGTGGGGCTATGTAAAGTCATGGGTCTATGCGGATAAGCCACAAACGCTTGACCATTTGGAAGACAACATTCGCCGTGTTATTGCCGATATACGGCCACAAATGTTGGAAAAAGTCATCGAAAATTGGACGTCCAGATTGGACTACATCCGAGCCAGCCGTGGCAGTCCTATGCCAGAAGTCATATTTAAAATGTAATGCCACAAGATTATCTTTCGAATAAAAAAAATCATGTCAATCGAATAATACATCGTTGTTCTATTGCAATTTAAAGTTCTACACCTCTCAAAAGAACACCCTTTACATAATCTGAAAAAAGTTTAGTGCGCTAGTCACATTCAAAAGAACATGGAGACCAGACTTTGTAAATTGTAACTTTTGAATCGTGCAAGAAGCTATCGGATGGCAGAAATATGATTAAAATCACCGAACAGATAGGTTGAAATACAAAATTACGGCCTACTATGTGATGCTTTATGAGAGCGTAACATTTCCATAGATTATAAGCGTAAGGCTGTTTGAGCTATTAATTTTCATTAGCGTTCAACAATTGAAGAACCGATGCTTTACTTCAGCTCATTGTGTCTACCTCTTGGTATTATTGCAAATCTACTAAAAGTACTTCATACAAACATAAGAGCGTTGTATCTGTCACTGTTATGGATGCAATATTATCCATATTTGCAGAGTTATATATGTAAATTCTCTTCACAGTTATAAAAGCAGTCGTCTAATGACTCAGAAATTAAAGGTGTCTTTCAAATTCGCAGTTTGGAAGTTCTGATCGAAAACATCAGGATTTTCCAAAACAATAGTCGATATTGTTGTATATGAGGCACTTAAGTGACTTGATGGAATGACAAGTCACCTAAATAATATGAAATATATGGATTGTAAATTAGGGCATTTTTTTTCTCTTCTTAATGCCTTTCAAATTCACTCATTTATGCTCATCTAAGTCAGCAAAATTATTAAGGAGATCATCTTTATTTGATCCTGAGAGTTTTCTTCTTCAGTGCTTGCATATTCCTCGATGACAGACACATTTCGCTTGCAGTAAGAGCTATCATGTCGCATGTGAGCTAACTTGATCTTGTAGCGCGACTCCGACTAGACGAATAATCACAAATGTCTTTTTGAACGTTGATGAGTACTTATGATTGTTCTGTTTTTGTTGTTTGTACAATACGAGATACCCAGGTTTAAATGAAGTTTCAACAAAGATGTTTTGAAATGTGAAGTTCATGGATATGGTTCATGGTTTAATAAAACACATAAAACAGTGTTTCTCAAACTGGGGGGCTCTCCCCCCTGGGGGCGCGATAACCCTTCTAGGGGGGCGCGAGCATATTGAAAATATAAAAGGCTTTAAAAAATTATTTTTTGGAATGAAGTAAAACAAAATGCTTTCTGACAAAATAAAAATACACATTTACACTGATATAATTTATATATATCATCTGGTTTTCCACTTTCAAAAGATTCCACTTCAAACGCTCATTAGCTATTTTTGATCCTAAAACCAAATAAAAAAATATATATTGTTTGCTTTGCTGTAATACCACGATGAGAGATTTTTTTTATTATGTTTCTTGTAACCCCTAAAATATTACTTTTGATTATAATCTTTTTGACCTTCAAACTCACTGGTATGTTTAACTCCGTCTCCTTTTCTTTTAGGAAAGTTGTAAATAATATTTTTCTGTTGCTTTTTTCCCCATGTAAATGAGTTTTATGATATGTGGATAAGCATATTGAGCACTTTGAAAGATTATTTGGCCAAGATGTATTTTCATGAGTAATCTGAAACATACACTGCTGGACAATTGCTAAAGACGGATAACACTATCATCCATAGTAACCACAAAATGAAAGGAAGCAAAATGTGGAAAATTAGAATAAGTGCGGGATATTAGTAAGAAGAAGTATGAGTATGCAAATTTTTTTTCCACGTCTGTTCATCACGTGATAGCGTTCATAAGAGCTTTAAAGGTTTTGACGCGTGTGGACAGTTGTTGTTTCAAGTCAAAGTTTTACAGGAAAGATTTAATAGACGAACTTAAAATTTTTGGCATGTCTTCCCGACATCACATAGATGATTTTATGCTTGGCCGAATTATTGGAAAGATCGAAGAAGGGCGAAAAATAACAGATGTTGCCAGGAAGTTCGACATCGCTCGCAGCGTTGTTTCACGGCTGTGGAAGTCATTTAAAACTACTGGAATGTGTAGTAGACGGCACGGGGGAGGTCGTGTTAGAAGTACGACGCCTGCAGAAGACAGATATATCGTCCTATCAGCAAAAAGGAACAGGCGCACCACAGTTCAGCAGGTGGCAAATCAGTTTCTTGCTGCCTCAGGAAAGCAGATCTCCCGAAAAACTGTTGCCAGATGTTTGAGGGGAGGAGGACTATACGCACGCAGACCTGTTGTGTGTGTCCCATTAAACAGACAGCACCGTACTGCCCGTTTGCAATGGTGTCGTGAGCATCACAATTGGACTGAACAGGACTGGGCATGCGTACTATTCTCAGATGAGAGTAGGTTCAGTCTGTCATCGGATTGTAGATGCCAACTGATCTGGCGCGAGAGTGGTACTGCTTATCGTCCAGAAAATATCCAGGAAAAGGACCGATATCCGACATGCAGTATCATGGTGTGGGCCGGCATCATGATCAATGGCCGCACGCGCCTACATGTGGTTGCGAATGGGACTATGACGGGCCAACGATACATTGATGAAGTTCTACTTCCTCATGTTCGTCTTTTCCGTGGTGCTGTCGGTGATAAATTCGTTTTTATGGATGACAACGCAACATGTCATCGAACACTCGCTGTTCAGGATTGTCTAGACAGCGAGGGTATTCAACGTCTCGTATGGTCAGCGCGTTCTCCAGATCTAAACCTCATTGAAAATGTGTGGGAGGCTTTGGGGAGGCAAGTTGCGGGTCGAAACTATCCTCCGACAAACAAGAACACCCTCATCCGTGCACTCATAGAGGAATGGGATAAATTGCCTCAACAGCTGCTGGATAATGTTGTGCAAAGTATGGTACGACGTGTGGAATGTTGCATCACACTCCCCGGTGGACATATCCCGTACTGATACCTTTCTTTCAGGTGCCTGCTGACTGTTAGATGCATTGTTCCATTTCTCCGTACGCAGATCAAATGAACATCTTTTTTCTTTCAGATGTTTCACAGCTTTTGTACTTTCCAGAACAATAAATATTCTTTATTCTAATGTCTGAACAGTGTAGTAACTATATTTTATCCTACTAGGCCTCATGTCTCGCTTAATGTTATGCTACATAGCAATCTGTGATCCGTCCTTAGCAATTGTCCAGCAGTGTATAATGCATAATAAAAAACGTTTTACGCAATTATTTTTTAGAACTGACATCGATGTTTTTGTATCGAATACATTTTATACATGGGAGTGGTCGCATGAGGCGCTGAATCACTCCAAATTTTGGAAAAAATGTTTATTCGTTAACAGTGACCTTGACAGTATTCTCCGATATGACAGTCTTAATGGAAACTAAAATGAATTTGTCACATATATGCCTCTTTTTTGAGAGGGGCAAACGGTTTTTTACAATCAAGGTAAAATCGAGGTTACAATCAAGGTAAAATCGAGGTTTTTACAATCAAGGTTTTGATCGAGCTCCCTGCACGACCACTTTTGTTCAAAAATATTTTCTATGAATATGCTATACTTTCCCCTATGATTAACTTTGTGGTTTTAATTGCTGTGTTGTGCGACTTATTATGGTTTATAGATGTAAATGAGCAGAATATAAAAAAATGGGCATCTGTGATCTCTATTGAAGGAAGATGAAACAGATCAAGCAATTGAAGAACCTGGTGAAATAATGCTTATTAATCGTGATAGCGAAAGTAAATATGACAAAAGCGATAGACATGAAACGTTTGAGTTGAATTGAAATTTTCAAATGGTGCCTAAAGAACTCTATGAAGAAAACTATGAAGCCTTAAATGCAGCACTTCGCCTTGTCAAAAAGACATTAGGAAGAAAAAGTTCAAAATGCTATTTGTAGATCATCAAACGACAGCAAAACGACAATAGCTTGAACAAAATATGACAGTTTTGCTGGAAAATTACGTTCCTGTATTGTTTTCGAAAAGTGTTTGTGATTTGTGTCCTTTATTAAGGACACGCACATTTGGAACAGTTTCTTTAGTTTTATTGGATTTTTTCTCAAATTATCAAAGAAAAATTGAAAAGACCTTGAAAGTAAGTAAGTATATTTTCTTTTAATTAAATTATTCACTGAAATTGTGATTTTTGTCGTGCATAGTAAAAATAATTATAAAAAAGAGGATTGGGCTGACTTAGTCACACCGCGCGACCATTAACGTTAGTGTGGAGTGGGCGCATGCACCCGGGTTAAAACATTTTGAAGGTTTCTCGCTTTAAATATTAAAAATAACACAATTATTCTTCGTTGGAATTTTACATTCTTTTTCCTTATTTAATATTAATTCTAAATGCCAATTCTGTTAGACTTAAAATTACAGTTCGTTTTAAACTATTTATAATAGGAGCATTCATTTTAAAAAATCATTTTACATTTTTGTATACATTGTTGTGTGTGTGTGTGTGCACTTTGTTTTTCTCTCCTTACAATTAAGCTATTATATCAAGAATAATGTATTATTTTTTAAAAAAATAATCGCAGAACGGGTACTTCAGCCAGTGTGCTTATAAATGTATCAGTAATGCACAATGTATTTTATAACTAATTTATGAATACTAATTTAAGAGCAAGTTTAATTATTATTAGTGACTTCCATGGGCTTGTCTTGCAGAGCAAATGTTTTCAAATGAAGGCTTAATATTAGAAATTGACACTCTGAGTTATTTTTCTATATTTAGCTGAGATCTATAGTTTGTCTTCAAAGCAGCCACCGCAGAAAATCCGGTTTCACAAAGGGAGGATGTTGAAAATGGTAATAGTATACGAAATGCTTTTGTTTTCAGTGCAGAAAATTCATCATCTACTTCTGCTCAAAATTGAAAGAGAGTTTTATTACAAAATTGTCTTTTAATTTCGCCACTGGATGGGAAATCTATGAAAATTTCTTCTTCGGTAGTTGAGAGCCCTTCTGGGGTATTTTGAAATGGATCTCTCACCCATTGGTAACTTGCTATCAAGTTGTCCTCAGCAAAAAAGTATTTTTTTTAAATTTTTGCCAACATAGCTAAATGATATTCAATAGTTTTATAAACAACTTTCACATGTTGTTCTTCAGTTTTGTAAGTTTTTACACATTTATTCGCATTTTCAAACATTTCTAGGTTTTTTTGTTTTAAATTTCGGCTCCATAATTCTAGTTTTCTACAAAAAGCGTTAATTTTATCACTCGTGTCAAACATATGTACATTTGATCCTTGAAGTTGACGATTCAATATATTTAATTTCTCAAATATATCGACTAAGTAGCTCCACTTCATTGAAATAAACCATCTCTTAATTCATAAACACGTTGCAAAAATTTCCCGCGTGATAACCATCTTGCTTCGCAATAAAATAGCAACGATGAATGCACTGCGCCCATGTCTTTGCAAAGTCCAGAAAAGATTCTTGATTTTAGGGGGGTCTCATTTTTATGTAATTTACTACAGTCACAACTGTCATTAACACAATATTCAGACCAGGACTCATTTCTTTGGAAGCCAGAGCTTCTCTGTGGATCATGCAATGTGTCCGGATTCACAGAGGAGATTTTTGTTTCACAAGTGCTTGTATACTTTTAAATCTTCCTGACATTGTACAAGCACCATCGGTGCATATTCTGACACAATTTTTCCACTCTATATTTGCCTCGTTTATAAAATTATTTAAAATATCAAATAATGCTATTGCTGTTGCTTTAATTTTTATTGATTTGCAAAAAAATAGTTCTTCTACTGCTGACATACCACCCCAAAATCGAACATACGCAATGAAATGAGCATCTTTATTGCTATCTGTTGCCTCGTCAAGCTGAATTGAAAAAAATTCATCACCGCAACTTACAACGGGCTTTTCTCTACATCTTCAGCGATATCATCAATTCGACGGGAAACAGTATCATTTGATAGGGGTATGGACTGCCACTCTTTGGCAAAATTGTCTCCAAACATAGTTTCTACAATCTCAATTGTTGCAGGCAAAATAAGCTCTTCGGCAATAGTGTGAGGCTTTTTACATCTGGCTATTTTATATGATACTTTGTAAGAAATAAGTAAAGCTTTTTCATTCACTGACAAAGTTTTTTTAAAAACGTTTTTTTTTTTTTGTTTTTCATATGATTTTGATTAAAAAAACTCTCGAGGTTTGTTAATGTACTCACCATGAAGAGTTTCGAAATGTCTTTTAAGTTTATTAGGTTTCATACAGTCTGCTGCCAATATTTCTGAGCAAATAACACACAGAGGCTTTTCTTTTCCATTTACTTCAGTAATGGTAAATCCAAAATTCAAGTATTCTTGAGAATATTTCCTTGATTTAATCTTCAAAACTATGCTCGTCTGTGCACTTGTTGATGCTTTATTATCGTTGAATGTTCGCTTACGACTTAAAAAATTATCCATGATTTTTTTTGTTCCAATCTTCTGCAGTAATACTTAATAGCGTAAATTACAACTAACGTGCAAATTATAAAATGTACATTCAAGATAGAGATTTGGTAGCTATAGAAGCATCGAATCGACCAAGACTGACTAGAATTGTACGAGGTACAGCATTATTACATGTTTTGCGCAGACGTCCGATAATTTGGCCAGATTCACGCAGACGCTAGCGAGAGTGCCAGATGTGATGGATATGATAGAGCGCAACATAAAGTAGATTAATTTTCAATTTCTACTATAAGTTCACTCTCTCATATATATCCTGTTCAAATTTTCGATCGATGATAAAATACTTTCTATTCATTCATTCAAGTTCAAATACATTTTTTAAAACTTGTAGTGGGTGACACTTCATGTTAATACAGTTCCTTCAAATTTTAATTCATTAATTAAATTAAAAATGAATAAATAGTAACAAACAAAAACTGTAGTCCAAAAGCATTTATAGAAAGGAAAACTTTTCGTGTTGTCCCTTGTAACGCAATGGATAATCCCCTGTAACGCGCTGGGCTTCTAACCTGAAGGGCGGTAGTTGAAATTCCATCTGAGGCCTAATTTCTGAGAATGTGTGTGATTTCTTCTTTTCTTTACTATTTTCTTACATTAATTAAATTTAATTAATGAATAAATAGTAACAAAAAAAGAATAGTCCAATACCCCATATATAGAAAGGAAAATGAAAAATTGCAAGGAAAATTGCTTTCTCTTTTGTCGCTTAACTTTGTGACTCTGTCATATGTATTACATATTTGTATTAATTGTAACTATTTAATAAAAAGCAAATAAAATAAGTTTTTCTTTGTTGGCCTAAGTAGGAATTGACTTAAAAATTTATTTTTTATATTATACTTGTTCTAATGACATTTGTACTTTTAGAAATGCATGATGGAGGGAATAAATCTTTAATTAAATGTCATTTTGCAATCTGTGTTCCAATTTAAAAAATAAGAGAAAGGAAAAATAAAATAACATTATAATTATTACTTAAAAGTAATTTGCTTAAAATATATATTACTTAAAAGTAACGTATACAAAATTTAATACTGAAAGTGCATTATCATTGCATTCAATGCATTATTATTTGGGGGGGGCGCGATGAAAATTATGATTGAAAATTGGGTCGCCAGTAGTGAAAGTTTGAGAAGCACTGACATAAAATGTTCCTCGTTTTTTTCAATATTGAGACTCAATGATTCCGTTAATGCGTTCGACGCTGATACATAGTCAGTCGGGGGATGGGTGATAATGACGTGATGGATTGAATTATTCCTTCCTTTTGCATGTGAACCGCAGGATGTGTAGAGTTCCCCAACTGTAAATGTTTGGGGGAAATCTACTTCTTAGAGATTCCATTATGGATATGTTGTGGTAGTAGGTGAAAAACGAAAAACATTTTCACGGAAATATTTTTTTGACGTTGACAAAATTAGCAAAAGGCAAACATTAACATATATCCCGAACACACACAGCGAACATACGGAACAAAAGACAAGTAACTAACAAAGTTCTATCCTGGGCGTCTCCCAATATTTGTTTTCAAACCTCTTATCGGTAACTTTCATGTTAGCTCATTAGTTGAAAGTTGTTACGATGCATACAGTGGCATCACCCCATTAAAATGTTAGATACTCGTATGTACCTGTTACAATTATAGTTAATGGTAAAAGTGTGCGCGTTTTGAAAACTGTTGACATGATGTCCTGAAGAATTAAAGCTCAAAAAAATTTAAAGGAAACGAATAGTCGAACAAATTAAAATTCCATATATATATGTGTGTGTGTGTGTTTGTATACAGGTCTTATTATTGTTATACGAAAAACCTTAAATAAAAAGGGAATGATTAAAACAATTTATATAAAAAGCATACTTATTGCATTAAAGAAAAATGGAGATAACGTTTAGTAAATGGTATTTAAATCAAATTATTGTTTTTAAACCAACAGTGTCTTTGAAATCCAGAGAATCATTCAGAAAAGTATCTTCAAAATTTGGGAATCAAGTAAAAATAGAGTTTTTAAGCCTATATTTACCGTAGAGACAAAAAGTAACAATTGAAACAACACTAGTCGTCAAAAACCAAGCTATAATCCAGTCATTGAAAGATCTATTTTATTATTTATATATGTGGAACCTAATACAATGTAAGTAAAATTATGTAATGATTGTACTCAGAAGCACTTTTACTTAGTTTAGAAGTACTAAATCTAGGAACTAATTTATCCACCATTAAATAAATTGGGAATTTTAATTTCAAGGGGTATATATTAGAAAGATTTTTTAAAAAGCATTTTTAAGAAAGCTACTGGTCATCCAAAATCCAAACCAAAAAAGGCCAAAACATATCAAAGCCAAATTGATTCAAGAAATAATACACAGTACAAAGGCGAAACGATTGCAAATACAGCTTTTTGCTATGTGAGGATGACGACGAGATCAGTATTTAATGATGCTGTTACGGCTGGTAATAATATTACTACACACTTCGTCATTGAATGAAAAAGGTGTTCAGTGTCTTGTTAGGTTATAGCAACCCATGCTGCTTTCTCACTGGAAAATGTTATCTGGTGTATACCGAGCTAGACGTTCTCCAGTCATCCACCAGATGAGTTCGATTGGCAATAGATAGGTAGAGAATCAAGCCAGTGCAGTGTTGGTGAGTTACGAAGTTTCAAAAAATTGCGTGCCCTGTATGGTCACGCATTGTCTTTTTGGAATATGAACACTAGTGAGAGCTCTGAAAGTGAGAGAGAACCTTAGGGGTTTAGCATCGAGTGGTCATTGAACCAGCAATACGTACTAGAGCAGGGGTGTGTGAACTTTTCCAAGGTATGGGCTACTTCTAATATTTTTAAGGTGTTTCGGTCCACTCGCTAGGGCAAGTGTGGGTTATTCTGTATGAAAAGTGTATGTTTTCTTTTCTTAACACTTGTTTTTAACATTGTACCCCTCTTTTAAAATATGACTATTTTTACTATACAAAAACACAAGTAACACAAAATTGTCAAGTTGAAAGCTTTAACAGCTATGAGGGACTTCTAGACCATGGAGCGTGGCCGTATTCAATGCAGCCAGCAGAGAACATGCGTGAACCGAGGAATCTGAAATCGATGTATGTACTTACATTTATTCACTGCCAATTTTTGCGTTATCACAGGATATGACATTAACCCGAGAGCCCAATCTCGGGACAGCGCGGGATACGGGATGATGTCTCAGTCGGATTGGGGGGCCTCAATTGTACGGCTGTCATCGTAGTGATTTTTCTCTACAACGCGACAATGAACATGTTAAGCTTCATTGTTTGCTTCCAATGAAGGTACATGTCTCGTCTACACATTTTTCTAATCATTTGCTTAAGTAAAGACAGTCGCATTGATAGTGACTAAGACGATTCTCTAATCTAGCTGGCGTTAGTTTTCCATAAATATAACCAGTAACTCTTAGGTCTCAGTAAAGGCGGTCACCCCAAAACGTCTTGGTAGTCCACCGGTCGATCGCAATAGACTTATTGCCCATCCCGGTACTAGAGGGTACGGAGAGAAATTCTATCCTCCATCAAATTATAGTACTGGATGCAGGACCAATATTGTAATTCATAAGGCAAAACTTAAGCATCCTCTCTCCACAGTGTTTCCAAACTCTAATATTGCAGAAAGAAACGTGATTCGTCTGCAACGATAACGTCATGCCATTCTATTTTCTTTGTCCGCCATTCATTCGTCTACGATCTTGAGACTCAGATGATCGCAGTAATGGACCCCTTAAGGACATCCCACTCTTCTACAAACTGCGTCAAAAGGCAAATGCATGCACCAATTGTTATACAGCAGATCGTATATGTAGTGATATGATTTCCGGTATTGCAGAGCGAGATCCAATGACATGCGCACAATATGCCTGTCATCACGTGCAGTGATGTAGCGTTAGATATCGCCAGTCATCCCCTCCTGCATCCATCAGTTATAGATCCACGTGAGTGCTGCTTGAGAAGTCGGACAAGATTACCGATTCCTCGGGAGGATAAACCGCGCATTCTCTCTATAGACAACAATTCTTCCTCTGTCGAATTCAGCAACGATGCTCATATTCTTCTTCGAGACTTATTGAATCTGCTCCTTCAAAACGAATGCAAGAAAAGCAATTCCAAAACGTTATTTTATTCTCCCTTTACACAGTACTTGTTGGAGATGCTACAGACACTCGTGGTGTGCATCTGCACTGAAACGCTAATCATTTGTATATCCCATCGTGATATAAACATGGTGAACATTTTACGAGGTTGGTATATCTCTTCACGACGCTGAATTTTGGATGTTCAGCAATGTAAGAGAAAAATTCAATAGCAGTAATGAGATAGTTAAATAATACTTTAAAAACTGAAGTGCATGAAATAGTTAAGGACCTTTCAAAGATAAGAGTGATTTTCAAGAAAAATCTATTTTTAAGAACGAAAAATAAATACATTTTATGTAATAAAAAATAATCACGCTTTATAAGCATTTTCTTAAAACTTTTGACTCTTACCTTTTATTTTCATCCAAGACAAATCCCAAAATTAAAGATATTTATAGTACTACTTATTAGTTGTTTTCTTTAGGTAGGTTTTCATTTTGTTGCAAATTTGCGTGGGGGAGCAGCCGACTGCTCCAATTATGGAAATAAAGACAGATTTATTAATAGACAAGGACAATCAGATGACTACACGAAAATAAAAGGACGTATATACACTGAGAAATATTACTACAGATTATTTATAGTAGTTGAATACGCGCTCGTTATAAACAAGCTTTCAGAAACGTAGCTCTAGAACGGTTCCTCTAGCAGGTGCGTTGCCCATGATTGTCTGTCTGCATTATCGCGGACAACGCGCAAGCAGATTCTAATCTCACTTCTGAACTCCACCAGGTCGATTCCAGAGCGATGTTATTTTTCGCCATATTTGTCCCCAAGGGCAATAAAGTTGTGAATCTGGTAACCTTGTTCACATCTTCGAGGTGAACACTAAAGCTATATATTTTGCAAGTTCATGCTAGGAAGTAAACTTTCCCTGTTTCCAACAAGCAGTATATCACCGCAGGAAAAACAACATTCGTTGTGTGTTTTAATATTTGCTTGGGAATCTGTAGGACTTTTCTGAAACTAAAATTATGTTAACATAAATCAAAAACGATGAAATTAATTGATCGTTTATTTTTTGCTTTTAAACAACACAAGGGTGGGCTATAAGCGACGACCTGTCAGTCAAGTGACGAGGATGACACCTAAGCTGGAACTCCACTTTTCAAGCAACCACATCATGCCAACGTGAGAACTTTGAGAATCGTCAGATTTAGCCTTCTTCAGCCCTTCTACACGGCAAGTCAAATGTCACGAGGATTTGAATCAAAATTTCGATAGAAACAATGATGGCCCAGAATTGGAAACTATAACCATTTCGCTACCACGACCCCCGTATAAGGTAAAACACATAAAGCAACAGTTATATATATTTAAATGAAATTGATAACTGCTTATTAATCTAAAAATGTACATGAAATGTGGCTTTTTAAAGGTGTGATTAAAAAGTACGCAAAATTTTTTTACTCTTCCGTCTGCCTGAGATTTTCTCTAATATAGATATTTCGTTCCAATATTTCGCTTCACGCTCAAATCTAAGTATGCTAAAATTTCAGCTCTTATTTAGTTGGAAGGGATGATAAAGGGGGTGGGTTCGGGATAGCCGTCGTGAAGCTCAATGTACTCTAAATTAAAGTAAAAATAAATTCGTTAAGTACTGTTAGCAAGTGAAAAAACTTTTTTCTGCGTGTTTGCTGTATTGTTGATTTAGTAATTTTAAATTTTCTTATAAATACATAACTGTGTAAAGTGCTTGACAGTAATAATTAATTGTGGGAAATTACCACGAGAATTTTTTAATGACATTAATATAAAAATCACACACACATCAGGAAGGGCTGATAGCGAGAGGGGAATTTCCATGATACTATGTTATGCATTCAAAAATGTGCGTGCAGAAACCTGTCTGGCAAAGAAAAGAAGTGAAAAAATTTCGAAACCGGTGATTTTGAGTTATACACTCAGTAAAAGCCCAAGCAACGCCGGGCTAAGCGGAGAGGGAAAAAAACAAAATACATTTGAAAAAGAATATTGGAAGTGCTGATTTTGTGAAGGGAAGGGAAAATTTATAAAAGTGGAGAACGCCCGTGCAACGCCGTTAATGCAGCTAGTTAACATTATTTTAATTTAAAATTGTGCACTTTTTATGTAGATTTGCATAAACATAGGGAAAAAACGAAAGATATATAGTATATGTAAATCATTTAAAGAACAGTTTTTACATCAGTATTTTGTGATTCATAAGGTAATAAAGCAATAAAATAATATTACTCTCTACTATATAATTAATTTATTACTATACATTCTCAGAAGCCCATAATTCAAAAAATATGAATCTTTGAAACGTGGACTGAGAAATCTCAGCAATTGTTCTTTAAAAAGTAAATGCTGAGAAGCAACAATGTGTGCTATTTTTGACGTAGTTCATTTGATAGCGAAACATAATACACACACACGAGGCCGAATTAATCAGTCATATTTTCAATACTGGAAGAAATGTATCCAGAAAAACTACGAGGGAAAGTCATTAAGTGAGTCACAAATAATTATACGAAAATAATTTAACGTTATAATCACTTGGAAACAATTTTCATTTTTCCTCATAATCTCCAGCAACGTTGATGCACCCATCCCATCGTTTTATCAGAACTTCAATTCCAGCTGCATAATTTTTTTTTCGATTGCAGTAGGACTTGATGTCGAACGTCGTCGTCATCTGCAAATTGTTTGCCTCTAAGATGTTGTTTCTATGGACCAAACAGTTGAAATCAAATGCCCATTCGATTCTTTTTTTGTGTTCCTCGCTCAGTTGCTGAGGGACCCAACGTGAGTACATCTTTTCAGAAATTCAAACGGTCATGCATTATGCTGTATGCTAAACCAAGAGAACATCCTACTGCTGTTGCGATGCTGTCAGTTGTCACTCTTCGATCAGCCCGAATCAATCCTTCCACCTGTTGATCAGCTGATTTTGTCGCGATCAAAACTGGACGACCTCTTCGATCATCAACAATTTTTGAACGGCTTTGCGAAAATTTCTTCACCCAATTGCACAGTGCTCTACAAGATCAACTCCATAGACACAGGTAACATTTCTTTCTAAATATTTTTATTCAGATTCTTTCGCCCACAAAAATCAGACCACAGCACGCTGCTCTTCTATCGTACAATCCTTCAGCACCATCGTCACGTGTGCATGTGAATGCGACCTGCTCAATAGGAATTGAATACCATAAAACGCTGTCATCGATTTGAAGGCTACTCTAAATCCTGCATTACATTCAATACATTTGAGACTTACTTCATGATTTACCCTCGTATTTGCTTAAAAATATCACTTTGTACACAAATACTGCGGATGGTAGAATAAAAGACATTTCTGGAAATATGTCTGATACAAATCGACTCTTAGAATTCTTCTCTTGGACTCTAGATGAGTAAGCAAATGTTTCAGATACTGCTTAGGTGCTACTGTTTATTCTAAGAATACATAATGAGCTTCTTGGCGTTCACGGTCAGAACACTGGAGAAAATATTTTTCAAGGAGCTAAAAATGACGTTAAGAAAAACAATGGAAAAATTCGTCTCTTGTTGACGTCACAAACATATACGGAAAAAAATTAAGGTGTCGTTGCTGTAGACGGCGGAATAATTAAAATAACCATATTCCTGAAATTTTATAAGTCTTCCACTTACAGATTGATCAGTAGCATAAATTTGCTTGTGACTTTTTACCAGCTTTCGAAATTACCTATCTCTTTGAAATACATTCTCCGTAATAAAATTTACAAAAGTATTTACGATTCAAGTTAACTGATTTGAAATCGGTAATGATAATTTCTTTTAGTATTCTTGATTCACAATTACAGATGGTCGTCTCAGTAGTGACCCTCACATAAATGTCCTTTATCGTTATTATAATGTTTAATTTCATTATATAAGTTACCTATGTATGACGCTTATAATAAGGTCTTAAATCAAATCTCAAATCATTAATTACAATTAAAATGTTCAATTTTATTTCGTATGTCAGTTTTACAGGTTTGTATGTATGATTTACTTACATTATACATTTTACAATGCAAACAAATTAAATTGTCACGGTTTGGCGAAACGAGCTGGATGATGTTTGAAGACTCTTGGCAAAAACCAGGAATCTTCTTTTTGAGTGTGCGTTCCAGCAGATTTAAGCCAAGAACATCTTTTCTAATTTGAAGGAGACCCATTGATATTAACTGTTGATTGTTTTTAATTGATTCTTTTTTAGGTAAATTTGTTTGCTTGTGTATTATTAGAATGACTCTTATAGTATTGTAACTTTTATTGCACTTTTTTTTTACTTTAATGTGATCAACATTATATGGTCATTTTACAAAATTAATGCAAAAATAATTGAGTTTTACAATAATTGTCAAATCAACTTGTCCCGGTACAATGAGGAAGAAGACAATTCTAATAAAAGTTGAATATATATTTTTTTATTCATAACTATATTAACTTCTGCTTCTTTTCAGTCATAAAACAATGTTAAATTAAAAAGAAATACCACATAACTATGTTGCATACCTTTCATGTACAAATCCCTTTCTCATGCTTAGCCGAGCTTTATTTTACGTTACTTCATTTTATTTACCATTTTCTCAAAGTTTTTGGAATAAAAGTCTGATTACGTAATAATATAAATTCATCTTTTAAACTGCGCAATTTATTAAAATTATAACTTCCACACACACACACACAATTTAATTTTTATTTATTGTTACGTAAAATCCAAATTCAGAAGGATTTTGCAATAATTAATATATTGCGGAGCACACATAATCACAAACATTATTTATAATGCGACATATTTTATCAATTGTTTCTATTCGAAACACAGTTAAAAACAAAACTTACGTTATTGCACCTTATGAGACTCAAAGATCTCAAGCCCCTCCATTTGGTGCATTTGTTGATGTAGTGGAAATCTAATAGATACCTTTTCATTCTTTAACGCTTTTCATTAATATAATAAGATTTTCCTTCACTTATCTTGAAATGGGTAAATATTTTCCGATATTTCTGTACTAAAACTTGAAAATTCAGAAATTTTTTTCGTTCCAAATGTTTTTTAATGATCTTTCTCATCTCAAACGTAAGGAAAAAAATTATTCCTCAAAAAAAAAAAAAAAATCAGTAATACCAAAAAGAAAATTCTGATAATTATGCCTCATCTTGGAAAATACGCAGATGTTTCTAGTAAAAGTTTCCGTAAATCACTCTTTTGGCGTCATTTGGAATGAAGTTATTAGCATTTAAATTGAGAAAAGGGGTGGAATAAATAATTCGTTTTTTATGGAACACCGGGTGACTTTATAACTTTATTAATGGAATAGAAGAAAACGAAAAGAAATCGCACACGCTTTTTAAATGTATGCATAAATTATTCCCAGAAATTATGAAATATTATCGCGAAAAATAATGTGCGTTAAGTGATATAGCCGGATAAAACTTACCATCATTTCTTTCATTTAAGTATCAATAATTGCTTTCTTTTCGAAAATTCATTGAATTTTTTCTGACCTATTACATGCATTTATACACAGGAATGCGTGTGAAATTAGATTTGAAAGAAAAAATGGCACTTGATGAATTTTTGTTCATTCCATTCGAAAAGTAAAATGAATGAAATTCCGGGTGAAGAGCAGAGTTCTAGAAAATGTTTATAATCCATTAATGCAATCCATTGTTAAATAACTGATCGATAATTCTGGGCGTGAAAAATATTTGTATAATGTATCGTGATCAGAACACGCTTTTGAACACATGAAGCTTTCATTTTATATTTTAAACTCAGATTTTAAATTCCGAGAGCCTTTTTTCAAATGTTTTAAGCGACTTTCCTGATTTTTTAATCATACAATAAAATTTTGTGAGTACTTCTTTTAATCTGCGTAATATATATAAAGGAGAAAGGCGACTCACTCATCATGATATCCATATGACCTACAGACTTGAAATTTAGCAAGCATGTTTCTTTCATGCAGTAAAAATCCGCTAAGAAGGGATTTTGCGAACATTGACTCCCAAAGAGGTTGTAAGGGGTTAAGAGGTATTATAGATAAATATTTCCGCTTTTGAGCTATTAGACCTGAAATGTGAAAGTACGCTCCTTTTCCTTAAGTAGAAATCTGCCAAGAAGGGTACTTCGGGGGAAAGGGTTGAGGGAGCGTCAAAGACATCCATTGAAGTCCTTTTTAAATCGAGGCTTTTCAATGCAAGAGAAGGCTCAGTGCTAGGATATCAATAACGTACATGTATATAAACAGTACATATTTCAAACAACCTCGTGAGATACCCAGCAAATAAGACGATTATCAGCTAGTTTCTCATAAACTTAGGAATTTTCTTTTGGTATTGCTAAGAAATGAGTACATTTGAAATATGACTTTAAAAATCAAACGTGATTTTCTTTTTGCTCAACCCCAATCGCTTATATTTCTTTACGCGAGTTCTCTTATTTTTTTTTATTACGTGATAAAGTGACAATTAATTTTCAATGCACAATATTACGCTCAATAAAAATGTATACGTACATTATGTTCAGTTTATTTTGCAGTGCTTTCCATTCTTTAAGAACATTTAAACGATTTTTTTCAGGTTATCAGAGCAGGGGTTATTATTCGTTGTTAAAATTAATATTAATGAAAACTTATGCTCGATTACTAAAAAATTTACAAACTTCTTTCGTTTATTTATGCCTGGCTGTAAAGTCCCAGAATGTGATTTTTAATCATTTACAGCCTTTGTCAAATCATGTGATCGACGCCTCGGGTAGATCCTCTGTACATTCGCAACCACACCCACTTAAAGACTTAGAGGGAATGAAAAGCACTCCCGTGTAGCCCAAATCACGAATAAATTTATTAAATTCCAATCCACTGCCATCCATCGTTGTACCTTATTTTTGAAGTAATAACTTCTATTGGCGTGATTTGCTGGAGAGTGAACTTGAATGAACGTCACTCTCGGAAATGTAACGCTCATTGGGCTTTTTTCGTCTTCATTCGGACATATACACCCCTAAAAAGGAAAGGAGGGACGTTTCTACTGCCATTCGGAAACCGATAGTTTGTCCCCCCACCAATAAAAGTAAAGTTCCTAGCTTCGATCTAAGTGGGGCTCCAACTCCCCTCACCGCTTTCTAGGGCAGGGGTGGCCATCCCAAATGACCTCGCAGGCCACTTCGGAAAAACTTTACAATCCCACGGGCGTATATATATATAAAAATATATATCTTTACATTAGATTTGGATCCATTACAAACATTTGTTAGAGTGAAAATTTAAAATAAACTGATATATTATTATTGCTTTCATTGTTTTTCATGTATACAAACATAGATAATATAATAATCATAATAATGCAATGATCAAATAATGTTTAATTTATTTAATTGGGGAGATATTTGTTCCTCAACTCTTTCACTTAGTTTTTGCAAGTCGATCTCAATGCATGTATATTTGCGTATAGTAATTGATGTTGTACATTTTCGTGCGTTAAGTTTGAGCACGATTTATTTTTGATAAATTTCAATTTAGAAAAAAAAAAGAGATTCGCAGTTACAGAAGCAGCGTGATAAAAT